>NQII01000142.1:232124-244556 GCA_002778355.1 Clitarchus hookeri
CTAACAGGAGAAAACCTTGGCGTAAATAAGAAAAATATATTAACTCCTTTTTCCGACATGAAATTTCGAATTTAGGGTAGTAAATATTGTATTACTTGAACACATGCATTTATACAAGATCGCTTTTTTTTTACAAATAGCCGCACAGTTGTGTAAGATATTATGTTTTCTAATTTGTAATTAAATATGTAGTTCATCTGGCACTGGCGTAGGAACGTTAGGAATGGAGAAGGGGGAGGTGGTACAGGTGTACAATGTAGTACCCCAACCCCTGCCCAAATTTGATAGCTAGTTACAGCACATAATTTGTACCCCCAACACTTTAAAAGATTATAGAAAAATGTTCCGTAGGTTTAAAACTAAAAATATTAATGATATAACTAATGAGCTTACTTTCCTATATATAGGTGCGAATTGATTTTAGTTAAATTCTAAAAAGCTTAGATCTTATGTAGGCCTTGACGTCTCGTTAACAGCAATATCATTAGAGATGAAACCAGAAACATATGCAACGGTAGCGAAACAATTAAAAATACACACGTGCCTTACCAAGATCTGGAAACCCAGAAAACCTTGTAAAGTAAGCCAGCATAAAATCAACATCATCACTGTAAGATTTGGAGAATTGTCTTCGGATGTAACCAGTCTAATGTTTCGAATGATATGGTTCACTAACATGAAATATTTACATGGCCATCATTTTGAAAATAAGTGTATGAGCACGTAAGTTTACATGGCCAAACGTAGCGCTACTTGTGTGAAGAATTTGGTCAAATTCGTTAGATTAGTCCCAGATATATGGTAGAGAAACTTTAATTTTCTTGTATTTGCTACCTTACAAAATTGCCTAAAAAAAATTCTGTATACAATGCTTTTAATCAATACTGTAAGCATAAAACTTTTGGCTGAATTTGTTTACATTGTTTATGACAAAATTATCAAAACATTTATATGGCCACTATGTTGAAAATCAATGCCTGGCCCTTCTTAAATCATGAAAATTTACATGGTCTTCTCTACCACTGATAATGCAACATTTTGTGGAAATTTGAATTTTTCAAGAAATATGGCAAAATGTCAATTATCTCACCTGGCATTTTTTTTGCAAAATGGTGACAAAATATGAAATATGTATGCATAATTGATGCTTATAATCTATCCCGCTAGTCATAAAAATTTGGTTGAATTATGTTGAATCGTTTAATAGATATAATATACTAATATAAATTATTTATATTAACGCCATTAAAAAAAATGTCTGTCAAACCTAAAACATGTTAGTTTTCATGCCCTACTGTAGCACTTCTTGCGTGCAAAATTTGGTGGAAATCGGTCTATTAATCCTCAAGATATGACACAAAACTTACATATTTTTCATGTGACGATCTTGACAAATGGAGGACAGAAAGGTAATGTATCAGCTTATTCGATGATTTTTAAAGATACTGTCAGTATACTAAGTTAAGTTAAAATCGCTTACATAGTTTCGTATATATATACCACACTAAGCTAAAGAGTTTAATAGCTACCATTCTGAAAATAAGTGTCTGGCACACTTAAAACATATAAATTAATATGGCCCACGACAGTACAACTGCTTCACCAAATTTGGTAAAAATCTGTTGATTGTTTCCCAATATACAAAACCTATTTTTTTCATTTGGGGACAACTTACAAAATTGCTGAAATATTAGGTTCTGGATATACAAACTTTAAGTTCATAATATATACAGCTAACATACAAAGTTAAGTTGAAATTTGTTTCGTGGTTCCATAGAAATAACATATTGAGCTAAAATGTTTATATGGCAGCCATCTTAAAAATATATGCCTGGCCCACTCAAAACATATAATTTTATATGGCCTGCCGTAGTGATACTGATCTTCCAAGTTTGATAATAATCTGTTGTTTTTTTTCCCCGAAGACATGACAAAATTTTTAATTTGTCTTGTGATACTTTCTTACAAAATGGAGAACAAAACAGACTTTGTGTAGACACATTTCATGGTTGTAATATATACTGCCAGCACACAACTTTAAGTTGCAATTAATTACATGGTTTCGACGATGTAGCATACTATGCTAAAATAGTTATATGGCCACCATTTTTTTAAATAAGAGTCTGACATACTTAAAACATACCAGTTTACATCACCTGCCGCAGTACTAATTGTTTGCCAAATTTGGTAGGAATGGGTCAATTGTTTTCCGAAATATAACATAAAAACTTTATTTGTTCGTTTAGCGGTTTTCAAATGGCCAACTAAAGAGGCTCTGCACACACATTTGATATTTGTAATCTCGACTGTCAGCTTACAAAGTTAAGTTGGAATTGATTTAATGGTTTCGACGAAATAGCATAACTAAGCTAAAATGGCTATATGGCCGCTATTTTGAAAATAATTTTTTCGCCAACTTAAAACGTGCCAGTTCACACCACCTGCTGCAGTACTACTTGTTTGCCAAATTAAGTAGGAATCAGTACATGTTTTCCCTAAATATGACATAAAAACTTCATTATTTCATGTAGGGTTATCTTAAAAAATGGCTGACAAAAGTGGATGCTAAGTGTTAGCATATATGATGCTTATAATATATATTTTTACCACACAAAATTTGGTCGAAATTGGATAAAAGGTATAGTAGAAATACCAAATAAACCTTAAATATTTGTATGTCCATCATTATGAAAATTAGTGCCTAATCAATTTAAGTTGCCTATGTTTACCTTCGTGCCAAATTTTACAAAAATTTGTAAAGTAGTTTTCGAAATATAGCATAAAAGAGTTATTTTTTCATGTGGTGCTGGCTTCCAAAATAGCGGACCAAAAACAATATCCATAACTAAATTCAATGCTTATGTGCTCTTCTGACATACAAAATTTGGTTTAAATCTGTTAAATAGTTCTGTAGACATGACATGTCACCCAAAAGTTTTAATTCCCGCCATTTTGAAAGTAAACGCCTGGCGTGGTCGAAAACTGTAAATGTCAGATGTTCTTACTAAGTTCTATATGTGCGCTGAGATTGGTGAAATTCAGTTCCACATGTATGTTAAACTTCGGAGACAAAGAAAAAATTTGACATCAATGTCAAGTTTAAACTTAAATTTAAAAGCAATTTACTTGGGACTCTAAATTTAAAGCATCAGTTAGTATTGATAACTTTTCAAAATAAAGGCGTTTAAACAAATATTTAGTGTAGACACAGTCATTTAAAAGTGCCATAAGTCTGAAATTTCCGCGAAAATATTGTACCTGAGCGTAATAAACAATGAAAAGTATGGCTGTATGGTAACTTTTCTTTCACTAATTTCTAAACATCTGATCGTACTGAATACAGTACTTCCGTCTGTGAAATATTTGGAGAATGTATTGAGTCTTAAAGTTTCCATTTTTTACTGTTCATTTTGTACAAAGCACATGTGCGTAAATATTTTGGTTATGCAGACAAAGGTAGACAAAGTCGTGTGCAGTAAGAGGGTGGCCAGTCCTATTGTTTTAATTACGGTGGGAGATATTAGAAAGTTTACTCTTAGGCTGATGATTCCGATAGCAAAAAATAATGTTCGGATAATTGTAATTTAATGTCAGTACTTTTCCTATATTTCACAAAAATACAGTTTAAAAATTCGGTTTTCAATGGCTTGTATTTCCATTAATATTTCGTTCTGCTAGAAAAAGTCCATATTTGCAACTTTATATATATATATATATCAAGTGGTAAATATGGATTTTTTTCTGTTATATAAATTACTATTCAAAGTTTATGTTCCTTAATCGTAAGTTAAATCTGATATCTTTATATAAAAGCATTTCAAAACTCGGTTTTTGGGGACGCACCCACTTAAAGAAAAGTTGTACAGGATGATTATAAAAGAATACACCAGCTATGAAGGTCTATAATATCAAAACCAAACAACCTACAACCTTGATTAACCAATCACATGAACCGCAGAACTGTGAAGTTTGTTTACCATACATTCAAAAATGTTCAATGTGACCACCATGAGCGACCCGAATGACATCTACGCGATAATCAAACTCGTTCCACGATCTTGTCATCATGTCCGGTGTTACGGTTTGGATGGCGGCCGTAAATCTCGGTTTGAGGTGGTGTGGGGGTAGCGAGCTCGCATTCGACACGTCAATGAGAAGGGGACGGTCTGATGTTTCCTTTATGGTGCGCCACCCCATTTCCACCTGTTTGTTCGCGGACACCTGAACGAGACGTTGCCGCAACGCTGGATTGGTCGAGGAGTAACTAGTCACCAGGCTCTTCATCACTGGCCTCCAAGAAGCCCAGATCTTACCCTGTGCGATTTTTTTCTATGGATCAAGTGCTTCGTCCACCATTGCCGGCTAACATTGACGACCTCAAAACGAGAATTACGGCCGCCATCCAAACCGTAACACGGGACATGCTGACAAGAGTGTGGAACGAGTTTTATTATCGCGTAGATGTCGTTCAAGCCGCTCATGGTGGTCACATTGAACATTTATGACTGTATGATAAACAAACTTCACGATTCCACGGTTCATTTGATTGGTTAATCAAGGTTGTAGGTAGTTTGGTTTTGATACGAGGGTTATTCGGAAAGAAAGGTCCGAATCACCGTAGCTAATCGAATGTCGCGCGAACATTGTAACGCGCATGCGCATCGACTTCCGGACTGCCATGCTCGTCAAACGACGCAATTTGCATTGGTATTTTTGCAGTGTGCTGTTTACAGTGTCAAATCAAAATGTTTAAAACAATTGATCAGTCCGCCGACTGTGAAATACGGTCAGTGATTCGGTTTTTGACAGCAAGGAACGTTTCAGCACTGGAAGTTCACCGACAGATAAGTCAAGTGTATGGCCCCAATGCGATGAGTGACAGCAAAGTGCGTAAGTGGGTGAGAGCTTTCAAGGACGGACGGGAAAATATCCATGTTGAACAACGATCGGGCCGACTATCAGTGATCACAGAAGATTTGGTCAAAGCCGTTGACGAAAAGATTCGTGAAGACCAGTGATTCCCAATTTCAACTTTAGCATTGGAATTTCCGAATGTGGGTAGAACAACTTTGCAAAAATTGTCTCTGAAAATTTGCAATTTCACAAATTTTGCACACGTTGGGTGCCCAGACTGCTTACTGAGGAACACCAAATGAAAAGAATGGCTTGTGCTCTTGATTTTTTGGATCGATATCATAAGGAAGGTGATCAATTTCTATAGATGATTGTCACAGGGGACGAGACGTGGGTTTCTCACGTGACCCCAGAGTGTAAACGTCAGTCAATGGAATGGCATCACCCGACATCACTAGTCAATGGAATGGCGTCACCCGACATCACCAGTCAAAGTCAAGGCCAAGCGGACAATCTCAACACGCAAGGTTATGGCAACCATGTTTTGGGATAGACATGGAGTCTTGTTAGTGGAGTTTATGCAGCAAGGGACAACAATCAATGCAGCCGCTTGCTGTGCTACCCTGACTAAACTTCGATGTGCAATACGAAATAAGTGACGCGGCCTTCTGACATCGGGAGTTTTGTTGCTGGATGACAATGCCAGATCCCATTCTGCCATTCACACCCAAATCTGTTCATATCTTTTGGATGAGAACAGATTGACCACCCACCGTACATTCCAGACTTGGCGCAGAGCGATTTTCACTTGTTCCGCTACCTAAAGGGAAGCGCCTTTAAGTAGGCAAGCGCTTCGTCACAGATGACGAGGTGTAAGAAGCAGTTACAGACTGGTTATCCTCATAGGCGGCAGTCGTCTATGACTTAGGCATACAAAAGCCTGTAGAACGTTATTATAAATTTTTAAACAAATATAGAAACTATGTAGAACAATAGAGAAACATGTAATGAATTAAATAAAAAAGGTTTTTGAAAAAAATCTGTGATGGTTTATGTTTTATAAGAAATCGGACCTTACTTGCCGAATAACCCTCGTATTACAGACCTTCAAAATTGGGGAATTATTTTATACTTGCCCTGTACATTAGTATTCGTGTTATATATATATATATACACACACACACACATTCATATGTGATGTTTGAATAACACTAACTCTGGCAGGATATTCCATACGAAAATATAACACGAATAATAATATACAACTTTGCCCTTAAGTGAGTACGTTCCCAAAAACCGAGTTTTCAAATATTTTTATATAAAGATATCAGAATGTACTTACGATTAAGGAACATAATCGGTGAATAGTAATTTGTATAACAGAGATCTTATAACTACAAGATTTGCTAATATCATCCCCCTCCATTAGGTAAATGGGGGTTTTCGCCGTATTTTTGCATGGAAGTTTGTAACACTAAGCTGTAAACGATCTGTTAAGACAAATTATGCATTAGCATATCTAAATTAATAGAAATTTCGTCTTCCCAGAACACTCTCACGTGAACCGCTTTCGAGAAAACCTTGCGGACATTTGAAAACATAAGGCGAGTGGCCTGAGAGTTAGGCAACGTACAATGCCTTTCTTGATAGTCTCGTTAAGACTTTCGAACAGTTTCCGTAAAAAATGTGATTAATGTACATACTTTAGCAAATGAAGGTGTTTGTAATGATTCACTACATTCGTTTACTACATTATTGTCTGCATTGTGTTCATTTTGCAGCCACAGTATTTTACCACTTATTTACTAGTGCTCTCCTTTGGTACTGAACAATACATCAACGTGCCATCATTATTCGTTAATGCAACTCACCCAGATTCACGCCTAGCATACGACTTTTTGTCTGTTTAAAGCACAGCGAGCGCTGTACGTTTTGACGCGAATACGTCTTTAAATTTGCAACCATAGTGGGCAATCCAGAAAATCTAATGATAACAAAACGGGGGAAACAGTTTGACATTGCAGCTCCGAATCTATCGAATACATCTAAAATTCAATTACATCACTCGATTGCCAAAGGATCAAAGAATTTGTTACGTTGAGTGAGGACTGCGAAGCAACGCGCGCGGCGGGCGTGGGGGCACCGCCATTTTGATTTCGTTTCGCCACGTCTCATAATTTACGTGTAGTATAACTTTTGACGCGGAGTAGCTACGACGCTCGTTTTAGTTTTAATCAACAGCTCACGTCGAGATCAATCGATTGAGTGTAAAAAATATTTGTGTGGCGTGGTTATAGTAAAATTGTATGAGTTTAAAGTAAAAAAAAGTTAAAACTTAACACAATGTCGGCCTATACTTGTCAAAAAGCCAAGTCGAAATACAAAAATCGTATACGGTTGGAAAGAGTATCTCAAGAGCAATCCAGTGATACCCATGAAACCTCATATGATCGAGTTAAGCGGTGCCGGGAACGTAAAAACGTAGACGTATTCACGCAAAACAAACGGCCATGTCTCCGACGCACCCACACCCCATGTTTTTTTTTCACTCGCATATCGTTCAGACACAAGTCCGGTTAATTGCGTAAGCATTTAAAAGCATGTTCAATACTTCCAATGTATAACGACAATAAGAATTTGTCTCATTCTGTACATAACAAACAAACAATGATTAATGGATGAAACCTATAAAAAGTTGTGTTTCCATTAGAATCAATATATTAAAAAATGTAGTCTTCGATACTTGTAACAGTCATATTTGGTACCTATGAACCCAAAATGTTACAGTGTGTGACACTTTCTAATCCTCACAAACAGTGGTATGTATTCACAAATATACACGTAAAAATGCCTACGTGTACCCAATACTCCTAGTCCAAAAATTTCCTACGCGGGGGCCGCGGTGGCTAAGCGGTTAGCGTGCTCGCCTCCCTCCAAAGCTATCCCGGCTAAATCCCCGGCCAGGTCACTGGATTTTCGCAGGTGGGAATCGTGCCGGATGATGCCGTTGGTTGGCGGGTTTCCTCGGGGATCTCTGGTTTCCCCTTCATTCCGGCGCCGCTCCATACTCACCTCAATAACCCTCATCGCCTCTCAAGACCTCGCTGTTAAGAGCCGCCCAAATTTCTCCACTCACTTCACTCTTCACGTTCCTGCGCCACTGCATCCAATAATTGCATTGATATGAAATGTCTTTGTTAAACATAAAATTTTAGAATCTAATTTTTTTTTTGCGTGGTTTTGTGTTTATTTATCGCAATCTAGAACAGTTTCGGAAGAAATATTTTTTTGAACAATTTGCCCTGAAGTTCTTCGGTTAAGAAAAGCCACTTATGAATTTNTTGCCCTGAAGTTCTTCGGTTAAGAAAAGCCACTTATGAATTTTTGGTTACATTACACTTACTACGAAATAATGTTCTTTAATAAAGGACGTTTATTTAATTATTTTGCAACAACCAATTATGTATTTGATTTTATCTAAAGTAATATTTTTAAGTTTTCCGAATTTCGTCGCACCTGCGCAAAATTTGCGTTTACTTATTGGTCCACGATAATCACGACGCCCTTAAGATAGTCAATCGCGAGCACAGTGCTTATCAGTTGACGGCTGTCCACTGGTCAGAGGTAAATCTTGGCCACCTCAACCAGCACTGCGTTACGTTTTGATAGAATTATAACTAAAAACCATACATTTCATGTTTTAGATTGTGAGTTATTTATATTTATAATCACAACACACAAGATACAAAGTATAGAACAGTTATATTTATAGTAATATCAGATTTACAACATTATAAAATACAATTCCGTTTATTATAACGCGCGGACGGATATTACAATAAATTAGTGCCACGGGTCTTAATGTTCATATCTGATCACCCAGCTTCTGTCGAATCGTCGCCGTAGGCTGGTATTCATTACGGAAACGGCGATCTTGTACGATGGCGCTGCGCCCAGCGCAGCATCTTCTCGTCTCGGTGACTGGCTGCAGACAGGCAGATTTTCCGGGTACGATAGGCCTTTATTAACGATTCTGTATTTTAAACTTGTCCTGGTTTACCATCCGCCTCGAGGT
This sequence comes from Clitarchus hookeri, assembly GCA_002778355.1. NCBI lineage: Eukaryota > Metazoa > Arthropoda > Insecta > Phasmatodea > Phasmatidae > Clitarchus > Clitarchus hookeri. The sequence goes on from NQII01000142.1 coordinate 241,054, forward strand.
GAAACTGTTGATAGCTTGTTACGTTCCCGTAGGCCCATTTTGGTGTGTCCTAGGTGGCCAACGACGTCTCGGCATTCTTTCGTCACGGGTGTTTGCAAGCTGTCCTAAATACGGCGGCTTCTACCTACGGTGCGTCCAGCAAGTATGTTGGTTCAAAGGCAGGCTTACGCTTGTGCCCATTATAACAACTGTATGCCATGTCACCGTAAGCCTGTCAGATTTCAGAATGGCAACGTCAAATCATGGTATTGCAGAGAACTTGCTCGTAGCCGAGGCCTAAGAAATCAAGCCACTACTGCAGGCAACACAAAACTATTTAGTATGATTTATGCTTAAATAAAAATTTGGGTTAAATTAAGTTTGTAATGCCTATTTATTTCTTAATTGACCATGGATTTAATTGAAATCATTTAAATTTTTTAACGTATGAAAGTATTAAATACTGTTTTGCCGCAAACCAGAAACTAATAAAACTATTGCTGTTAAAACAGACATCTCTTCACTGCAAAATAAACGAAAGCCGCGCGTACTCATGTGCCATGATACGGGTGTTTTAGTTTATTTTTGTGGACATTTCAGCAAAACTTTCAATGCACTTGACATAAGGTAACCTCGCAAGCCTAACTTTCCTTCAGAAAGTAGGATAATTACTACAGTGTATATTCTAGACAACTGCCAATATGCATTTCTGATAGTGTATATAAATTCTATTGGACTGTTGCACATTGAACATCCATCAATAAGATTGTAATGGCATTGTAATTGCGTGACAATTGGGGTCGTTACAGTTGACCAAGTCTATGATTTAGACCTTTAAGTATCTGACCATTTGGTAACCTCGAAAGATGAAAGAATATTATGTATAAACTTGCTATTATTTGTTATGTTACTTACGGAATACGAATGTCACTAAATCGAAGTTACTACAATAATAGCTCTGGAAGTATACTTCAGGAGCGGCCATCGTGAATATAGTTGACGAAAGCATGAAATTGACAGTCACCTCAAAAAATTACTAGGTCTTAAAAATTAAAATTTTTTGAAACATTAGGAAATAAATTAAAACACACTGCTGGCCATTAAAATTGCAACACCAAGATGGACGCACCTAAATGACTACACATTATGAAAATGCGTAGAGCAGGGTAGAAAAATGGCGGCACTGATAAGCAGTATATAAGTGGAGGATGGGGAACCATTGAAGGCAGTGGCATTGTGTTTCCCCACCGTTCGTGTGCACAGACGGAATGAGCATGCCGCGTCGAAGAAAACGACAACAATATGGACAGGTTTCCGCCTTTAACCTCGGGGTAATCATGGTCTATCGAAATTGTGGATTATCCTATCGCAAAATTGGTTCTCGCATTGGAAAAAATGCAACCACAGTGAAACGGATATGGGATAACTGGGTCGAAGAGGGACAGGCTGAGTGAAGTGCAGAAAGTGCAGAAAGCCAACGGACCCATCTCACCAACGAGTGCGAAAAATTCCTGGTGCGCATGGTGATTACAGACCGTACAACTACATAAAACATCCTCGCTCATGAGTTCAGGAACGTGTCATATCAATTTGGGTCCGCATTCACTGTTCTTCGCTGTCTACAAAATCAGGGCAACTCGTCCTCGCGCCTATTACTGCAGCTGCCACTGACTGTTCAACACAGGTGTCAGCGGCTGCAATGGTGTGTGGAACATCGAAATGGCATGCCATCACCTTCTACGAAGAATCTTACTTCTGCTTGCAACATCACGATAGTCGCATCCATGTCTGAAGGCACAATAGCGCACACTGGGACGAGACCTGCATTATACACTGTCATCCTGGCCCAGCACCTAGAGTTATGGTATGGGATGCCATCGGAATCCAGTCCCTCTCTGGCATAGTATGCATTGCTGGTAGACTGACCAGGAACCATTACACCCCGGAGATGTTGGAGCCTGCTGTCCCCTATCATCAGGGCCAGCCTGGGGCCCCTGTACCAACAGGACAATGTGCGATCGCATGTGGCACACATCGTCGGATGGTTCCTGGATGACCACCATGTCACACTGCTTCCTTAGCCTGCGCTTTCACTGGATTTCTCGCCCATCGCAAGCGTGTGATCCATGTTCGGACGACAACTGGTCTGCCACAGGACACCCGCGGTCACAATGGATGAACATTGGTAACACATCGAACAGCATGGGCGGAAATATCCAACATGGACTTCCAAAATATCTTATTCTCTATGTGAAGCAACGTCGTGTAGCAGTATGTATTGCCGTCGATTGTGGGGCCACACAGTACTTATTTCTACGTGTTTTGTATGGCCTACCGAGTTGCAAGAGTAATCATGTCACCTGTGTAAGATGGTTATTTTGTCCAATAAATCTGCTTGTGATAGCTCCCGTCCTTCTTGGTGTTGCAATTTTAGAGGCCAGTAGTGTATAACAAAAACCTAAAATCCATAATAAATTGTATGGGAACCTACAGGTTGGTATTAATTCCAGCCCGGATGAGAGTCTTAGAAATAACAATATTTACTGTTTCATTATTTATTTATTTAACAACGCCTAGAACTGCTGTAATTAGTCACAGATGTATTACATGAACTCGTTCAACTAACAGTGACATCCATCGGCATCACTATTGCTTATGGTTTCCATGCACACAGTTGCGAGATGACTTGCAGAAAAAAAATTGCATTTGCGACATCCGTTACAATGTCCTCCTTTGACACCTCGGCATTAACTACTGCATTGGCATATTTTCGGTTTTATTAAAATTGTTGTAATGCATATGTAGTGAATCGTAGTTGTAGCGTGTATTATGCCATAAATAGGCGTGAAATAGTTATGTGGATGCTCCAGCTAAAATACCACTCTTACAATAACACAAACTGCGAAAAATTTACACATAGACAAGCAAAGTAGGAAATTAATTAAGATAACTTACTGAAGAAACTTTAAATATTAAGCCTCTAGTGAAATCCAAAATTATCAATCAACAAATTATACTCGAATAAAATGGCGAGCGACAGTAGCCTTTAGCAGACTTAAATATATAATTTCGAATTATTCATCTTATAAAAATATTCATCTGTCCAATAATTAGCTGTGCAAATAACTACAGGAAATTTTAAATTCTTTTGGCAACGAAAATTGAATCTTTTGTTAAACATGTAGTTCTTAAGTTGTCCGTTGGGTGTAATTTGTGAGCTGATCTCAAAGTTGACGCTAGGCTGTGTAAGCCCCACAGTTGTGCGCCAAATTAACTTGGTGTATGATACACTAACTAGCGTTGCGCCCCACGTCCGGGCGCCACTTTAACTTGACATATTTAGGCCCCACAGTTGNTGTATGATACACTAACTAGCGTTGCGCCCCACGTCCGGGCGCCACTTTAACTTGACATATTTAGGCCCCACAGTTGGGAAGCCGCTTTACTTGACGCTATATCGCCTCTGTGGAAGACAGAGTGGCTTATAGTGTCGTTGTTAATGTCCCCAGGCACCGACTATATGA
>NQII01000142.1:251995-360778 GCA_002778355.1 Clitarchus hookeri
ATACATACATTTTTACAAACTCCCCTCTAACATATATTTGGATTTACATCACTAACTCATCTCACCCGAAATTTGTATTAGCTCTCCTCACCCATCAATCCTTCCCCTTCCTTCATTTACCACACCTACGCTCGAATAATTAGTCGGTTCCCCTCCAACCTCATCCCACCCCCACTAAACTTCAACAAATTATTCGACTTTGCTCAATCTCCTACCACGACCACCCATTGTTTTCAACATGTTCCGCCAGAGCACATTACCGGAGAAAGTAGTTAATGTGAACAAAGTCGCACAACATAGCAGTTCCTCTTCTGATGCGAGAGGCGACAGATCGTTCTCTCTTCCCTGCAATTTCCATTATTCAGTCAAATTTTTTTTTTTATGTTCAGCTATTCCATTACAACAGGTCGTGGAGTATTGTCGGACATGTTGTCAATTACACATACAATTCCCCACAAGATAAAAAAATCTGCTCAAATTTCGAGTACTTTTCAGACCAATGAGCATTTGGTGCTATATCTTTCCTTACAAAATACTGTATTGGATATTCGAATTTTTTTTAATGTATATATCTGCCATCGATCTCTTTTGCAAAGGTTATTCTTCCTTAACTGTGTCGCTACTGTGATGCATCGTTTGAATTCGCCCAGTGTGCTCGAAAACACGAAAGTATTGGTAGAGTACAGAATACATATTGTGGTTCAAGTAAGTGTGAGAAAAATAGGAAACACTTTTTTCACATTGAACTTTAAGGTTGCAGGTCCTTCATTTGCTAAAATGTGATTCCTCACCATTCACAGCAATAACCCAAGATAAAATTCCATCATCGCGCGAGCAGCCATTACGCCTCCAGAATCGTCACAGGTTCTGTGATGAATAATGAAAACACATTCTGGGAGGCTGAAACTACATACCATCACAGGTTAAATTCATACGGGACATAAAACAAGAGTCGATCTATGAAATATATTCGTGCATTTTATCCTGAATGAGAGAAAAAAATTGCTGGTAGCTCTGCACATATTTATGGCACCAATAAGATTTAATTTATGGCTCAAATGCAACTTTGCAAACAGGTTCTATTCAACGAAAAATATGGAAAGGTGGGTTTTCGAAACAAAAGGCACAGCTTTGTGTAGCCAGAGATATCGGAAATGCCGTAAAATCCTGTATAGGAAAGTACGTCATGAGGAAGAATCATAAAGAGCAAGCAAGGTTCGGGGGTAAATATTAACGAAAAAGCAATGAAATACTACCTTAAATCAACTATTTTGCCCCCTCAGTGAGTATTGATTTTTTTATAATTCTTGTAAATAATTTCATGTAGTGTACCGATGCGATATGTTGCTTTAGTTAATGTAGTCATGGCTTAAATAACCCAAAACCGAGAAAAACTACCTCTTTACCCCGTGTTATGTGATATGCACAGTGAGAATCCCATGCATCCCCCCATAAAAGCATAGATGCTCATCGTTAAAAACATTTACTCTCAAATTTAAAATTAGTATATTTTAAAATACAGGCAGCTGAAAATAATAATTTCCATATGATGACCTGACATGCAGCGATATCTCTAGCCACCACTGATCGAATATAAAACACTTAATGTCCAAAAATAATTAACATATTGAATGTTTCGTGGAAAATAATGTTTATACTGTGAGGATAGGTTAACATCAATTAAAACACAGAGCAGATACAAAACTGTAATAACTGTTACACTGTGCAAACAAAATTACTGTATTTTCATATGTATGTGCTCTCAATTAAGCAATATGTTAGCTGTGGTAAATCTCCCCCTCCCAATTCCACCTTATAATTTTACCTGTGCACTGCCACACTGCTTTGTGACTAGGCATATGTAAGGTGATAACGAAAACACATGCAGGCACACGACCCCATCTCGGCATGCAGCTGGCATGACTAGCTTTCATCTTTATGAACCTTGTGAACGAAAAGAACTGGCACAGTAAAAGGAAAGCTGCATTACTATTTTACAAGAATCGAATAGACAAACACGAATAACAAATAATTTTTTCCGTTCATTATGAGTAAGGGAGCTTCTTAGGCATCGAATCTATGACATTAGCATCGAGTGTTCAGAGCCACGATGTTTCCTCGTTTCGGGGAAGAAAAATTTCTTAAGAAAAAACACAGCATGTAATAATATCTTACGATGGTAAATATGTTTGAATTTAAAATGTTGTTGTATCGAGCACAATAATTTATTTGGTATTAGCAATTCACTTCACGACTTCCTTGAATTTTTCAGGAATACCGAGCTACAATTTTGCATTTTTTCAGATATTTAGTGCTAACATTTTTCACTCGGTTCATTGTTGTTCCATCTAATATCTCTAGAAATATAAACAGAATAGACCCATTACTTATTCTTTTCGTATCCCAATGAGCGAGATCTTTCATCCGCTGATGCATATATTAAGAAACATTTTTACGCAAAACTTTTTACATTTTGTTTAAATAGTGCTTAACGGTATGGGAAAAAACAAGCAGGATACCCTATCAATACTTTTTGCGCACTTGCGAATGCAGGCCTCCTTTTGTGACAAAGAGTAAACTTTTTATTGTCAGAAAATCTTAAAATATTTTGGACCGAAAATAATATATACTTGCATAAAAACCGATTAAGGTTGAGTTATATAGGCCCTCTTGCATAAATAGGAAACAAATTACCAAGTACAAAATTATAATAATATGCTTCATGGTTCGATCAGCGCTACATATTTATGTGTATGTATTTCTGAATGATCGCGATATTCTAAGGTGAATAAAAACTTTAAATTGTTATGTTAAATTATTTTTTATCTTTGGAAGTACCAGTGCGTGTTTACGTTCCGAGGACTTGCCAAATAAAAAAATTAAAAAAAAACATATTGTAAATTAATCGAAATCCATCAAGGAGCCCGAGCTTACAAAGATATGTATGTACATTGGTGATATTTTAGTCCAGGTATGCCAGTGTATCATAACCACTCACACAATACATTTTCGGAGGGCTAGAAGCGGGAGCTAGCTTCTCTATTATCGATGTTCATTTCTTGGGTATTCTTTGTGCACACATAGTCTGCTACCACCATCATACCCAGGAAGAATTCCGATGCTTGCTAACATACTTGCACCCTGTTGGCCTCGCATGATGCCACAAAGATACAAAACCTCGTATTGTGCAAGCACATTGGCGATCAATTTGAGAAAAAATTTAACATGCGCATGTTTATGCAAATGAGATCTTTTACCCATTTCCAAATAACCATTGGGCTGCAGGAGAGATTACTCAGGTCAGAAGACCTACTGCAACTTGCGAAATTATGGAGAATTGGGCCCATCAGTTTAGGCCCCCTGTGAAAAGATCTACCAGGTTTTTTTTATGATGACATCTTCCACGACGCAGCATAGGAGGGAGCCTCAGCGATGAAGCGGCTAAAATGCTCTCATTACAAGCCTCTCATTACAAGCACACAGACACAGCGTACTTCCCTCAGCACACATACTCACGCATGGAGGCTACTCAAGTCCAGTACATTCTTCAGACTGCTGTTTTTCCCCTACATGGCGAGCCAAGATCGATTCCTGGCGGATTCGCTCCCAGGATTTTGCATGTGGTAATAGTGCCACACGATGCTGCTGGCCATCAAGTTTTATCAGATAAGTCCCGTTTTACTCGCTCTTGTAGTCTGGTGCCATTCCATACCCACCTCGATACACCCTCGTCAGCTCTCAACACCTCGATTTTAAACATTCCTCAAATAGAGTCCCTAAATAATCCTTGAAAACATCCCTTTAAAAAGATACCTCGAATTCATTCCTACAAAAAATCCTTCACAATTATTCCTCAAAAATATTCCTTAAAGAACATTCCTCAAACACACATTCCTCAAAAAAAACATTCCTCAAAAAAACATTCCTCAAAATCATTCCTTGAAAATCAAACTTCTAAAAATATACCTGAAAAATATTCCTCATAACCATATCTCAAATACCAGACTTCAAAAACTTTCCTCAAAAACATAACTTAAATCATACCTCAAAAACCATATCTAAAAACATACCTAAAAACTCCAATATAACTTAAAAACATGTCAAACATAATACCTCAAAAACCATTGCCTCAAAAACCAAACCTCAGATACTATAAATCATANAAAATATTCCTCATAACCATATCTCAAATACCAGACTTCAAAAACTTTCCTCAAAAACATAACTTAAATCATACCTAAAAAACCATATCTAAAAACATACCTAAAAACTCCAATATAACTTAAAAACATGTCAAACATAATACCTCAAAAACCATTGCCTCAAAAACCAAACCTCAGATACTATAAATCATAAATGTACCTCAAAAATATTCCTCAAAAATATTCCTCAAAATACATACATAAAACTCATACCTCAAAAAACTAAAAAACCATACATTAAAGACATACCTAAAAACCATACCTTAAAAACCATTTCTGAAATACCATACCTCACAAACCAAACCTTAAGAAAACCTCTAAACCCATACCTCAAAAATCATAAGTACACCAAAATTCGTATCTCAACACATACCTCAAAAACATGCATAAAAACATTACTCAAAACACATCTCAAAAATATACATTAAAACCATACCTTAAAACCCATACCTACAAACCATGCCTCAAAAACGTACCTCAAAACCTTATCTTAAAATCATACCTCAAAACTCATACCTGTAAACACATACCTCAAATAACATACCTTAAATACCATACCTCAAGAAACACCACCAAAAATNCAAAACTCATACCTGTAAACACATACCTCAAATAACATACCTTAAATACCATACCTCAAGAAACACCACCAAAAAATACCTCATTATACATACCTCAAAATAATACCTCAAATATATACCTGAAAACTATGCCTCAAAAACCATACCTCAAAAACATACCTAAAAATTATACCTCAAAACGATACCTTAACATATCTCAATACCGTACCTCAAAAAATATACTTAAAAAACCATACCTCGAAAAACATAACCAACAACCATAACTCAAAAAACCGGCGTGCTTTGCCGTCGGCCNATACTTAAAAAACCATACCTCGAAAAACATAACCAACAACCATAACTCAAAAAACCGGCGTGCTTTGCCGTCGGCCAACCAAGTTTTTGTATTTTCTCAGCCTCAGCAATTCATTACAGCCCAGACCACACTCGTCTCACCCATCACAGTACTGAAGAACACGCCTGTTAGTTACACACCACATATAAGCCATAACGAAGCTAGATAATATAAAACTCCAAATTAATATAGTTTTTTTTAATAAATTAATTTTGCTGGGAAATAATACTTTGCTTATTCTACAATAATAAGGCATTTCTCAAGAAAAGCAATGAAGTTACTGATATAACTAATAAATCTACTTTCCTCAACATGGATGCAATTAATGTATAAATAAATTCTTAAAAGCTGAGTTGGTAGGTAAGACTTGATTTCTCTATGAAAGCAATATCATTATAAATGAAACCAGAAACATATGCAACAGTAGTGAGGCAATTACAAATACAGAAATGTCTTACCCGGAACTTGAACCCAGGAAACCGCTAATGTGCAATGACCTGCATTATGGAGGTCGGATTCCGAGAATCATTTTCGGATTTAATTAGTCTAATGTTTCGAATTATAGGGTTTTCTAAACTACAATATTTAGAGGGCTGTCATTTTGAAAATAAGTGACCGAGCCACTTCAAACATGTAGATTTACATGGACTACCATACTGCTGCAGNAGGGCTGTCATTTTGAAAATAAGTGACCGAGCCACTTCAAACATGTAGATTTACATGGACTACCATACTGCTGCAGGTGTGAATAATTTGTTGGAAATTGGTTGTTTGGTCCCTTCGATATGGCATAATTTTTTTATTTTTATTTTATGCTCTCATACAAAACTGCCAAAAAAAAAAGAGTCCTTATATACGATGCTTCTAATGTATACTTTCTACATACAAATTTTGGTTGAATTTGGTTAAATNTGTGTGAATAATTTGTTGGAAATTGGTTGTTTGGTCCCTTCGATATGGCATAATTTTTTTATTTTTATTTTATGCTCTCATACAAAACTGCCAAAAAAAAAGAGTCCTTATATACGATGCTTCTAATGTATACTTTCTACATACAAATTTTGGTTGAATTTGGTTAAATAGTTTAATATATGTGGCAAATTTCCCTAAATTATTTATGAAGAAGTCATTTTGAACATCGTTGTCTAACCCATTTATTTCATAAAAGTTTACATGGCCTCCTGATGAATTTTCCGTGTGCACAGTTTGGTACAAATTAGCTGAAATGTTCAATTCTAACATTTGCTGAGAATCGGTTCAATGGTCCTCGAGATACAGCATAAAACCTCCATACATTTCATGTGGCGGTTTTCATAAATTGAGAAAAAAAAAGTAATGCAATAGAACATTAGACGAATGTAAACCTCTAATATACAACGTTAACTTATAATAGATTACATAGTTTCGTAGATGAAGCACACAAAACAAAAATTATTTTATAGCTGACATTCTAAAAAAAATTGTGCCATACTTTTAAAATACATATATTAATATGAACTTCCACAGTACAACATCTTCACCAAATTCTGTAAGAATGCGTTGATTGTTTCCCGAGATATTAGATAAAAACTTTATTTTTATTGGTGAGGCTATCTTACAAAATAGCAGAGAAATGAGGCTATGCATAGACTAATTTTATTATTGTAATAGGTACTACCAGCATACAAAGTTAAGTTGGAATTTGTTTCATTAATAAAATGTACTGAGCTAAAATATTTATATAGTCACCATTTTGAAAATAAATTCCTGGCGTACTTAAAACATACCAGTTTGCACCACCTGCTGCAGTTATATTTGTTTGCCAAATTTCGTAGGAATCTGTGAACTCTTTCCCAAGATATTACATAAAAAGTGTATTTATTCACATGGGGCAATCTTACAAAATGGAGGACAAATGATGCTCCATGTAGATACAGTTGATAGTTGTAATATATACCACCAGCATACAAAGTTATGTTGGAAATGATTACATAGTTTCGACTATATAGCATTCTAAGCTAAAAAAAAACTATGTGGATGCCATTTTGAAAATAATTTTCTGAAATGTTTAAAACACATCACATAACACTATATGCATCAGTAGTACTTGTTTGCCAAATTCGGTAGGAATCGGTTTATTTTTCATTGAGATATGACATCATTACTTAATTTATTCGTATGGCACTATCTTCCAAAATGGCCGACAAAATGGTTAGGTGTTGGAATATATAATACTTGTATTAGATACTGTCAGCATACAAAATTTGGTAGATATAACAAATAAATCTAAAATATTTCTATGACTTTCATTTTGAAAATAAGTACCCAATCAAGTTCAATCACTTATAGCAGCATTGCTTACCTGTCAAATTGGGTGACAATTAGTTCAATAGTTTTCAAGATATAATGAAAAATCTTTATTGCTTCATTTTGTGCTATTTTACAAAATGGCGGACCAACAAAAATATCCATTTCAAAATTGAATGCTTACTTGATGCTCTGCGAGAATACAAATTTTGGTTTAAATAAGTTAAATGGTTCCCGAGATATAACATGTCACCCCAAATTTTTTAATGAGCGCCATTTTGAAAGTAAGTTCCAACGTAGTCGTAAACTATAAAAGTCAGATGTCCTTACTAAGTATTAAATGTGTACCAAGTTTGGTGAAATTCAGTTGTTGCGTTTGAAAATTGGAAGAGGGGAGGGGGACACACACATGTACAACAACACACATATACACACAGAAACATAGACAGGAAAGTGATCTCATAAGCCTGTGTTTCCTTCGGAAAGTAGGCTAAAAATTGGCAGGCCCTTTAAGCTGAAACTCAGGGAAAAAAGCCCATGTAGGACACGGTTCTAATATATTTTCGTAGCACATAGCAACAATGCCCTGATCGCGAATAGTAGGTTTCTGATGGGGACACGTCAGGTTTAAAAAAAATTGTTTTCAAACAGGACTCATGAATTTAAAAGATATATCGACCGAGGAAATAATCGGCTACATAAAGTCTGGCCGGTAAATTCTGTATGGTCGCTATGCTTGGCATGAGCGATATGAACGGAATGGACGGTGCAACTGTATGAGTAGTATGGTCATCGAGGTCGGTGTGGGTGATATGGCAAGCTTGTCTTATGCTGTGCGAACAGTACCTTTTGCTCCGTTCCATTTATAACATCGCTTAATTTTACAGGATTTGGTAACTTAATGTCATCATTGGCTACAAACGGGTCTGTGATTACTGCGAGAAATTTTTAACATCGCATCTCATTCATCGCCACAAATGATATTAATGGGGCGACTGAAAAGCGTGCTATCTGAAAGGGCTCCTTCCCGGATTTCTAACAGGGTGCACACTTGTAACCATTCTGATAGGGCCCCTTTTCAGATTTCGTACTCTACCTTATTTTTGGGCAAAAGAAGTCCGGAAAAGTATCCTATTCTGATAGGTGTCCTATCATGACTTTTTGTAGTTGCTGAGTTTTAATCAAATCTGGCAAGGGGCCCTTTCAGTATTTGTAGGAATGGGCTAATTTATGGATTTTTTAACCCCGAATAGTATCCTATCCTGAAATCGGTTCTATCCAGATATTTCTTACAACTCGTTTCCTTCATAGAGCTGGCAAGGGTGCATTTCAGTATATTCTAACATCACACTCTAAAAAGTGAAACAGTGATAATTGAGCCAAACCAGTGAATACTGTGAAAATTGAGCTACTGATAATCAGTGACTGACACCTAATTAATATAGTGGCTGAATTTCACTGATTTATTTGAGATTCCCACTAAATTGGCAAGAATTTCACTGCTTTAAATTACTTGTTCCCAGTTAAATTGCTTGATTCGCCGATCTGCAGTAGCTTAACAATTGACATTCAGTGAATATTATTTCACTGATTGATGTCACTGATTCGGATTTAGAGTGTGCAGTAAGAGCACAGCAAAAATATGAATTGTATCCTATTTTGATACAGGATCTGGATTTTTTAATAAATGTTTAATGGCAGAAAATACTGATATGAGCCCTTTCAGGATTCTTAACATTTACACTTTGTTACAAGAAACTGGAATAGTGTCCTAAACTAATATTATTTTTATCAGGATTTTTCTAAGGGTTATAACTTTGAGGAAACGTGAAAGAGGACCTATCGTGATTGTAGTTTTCAAATAGTTTACGAGTTTTAAACATCCTGAATAGTATCCTATTTTGAATGGGATCCTATCAGAATTTTCCAGAATGTTGCTAAGAGAAAAGATACTGAATTTGTGTCATAGATGTGAATGTTCCTGCATAAAAGGCAAAGTTCCTTTTTAAAAAACAAGAGAGCATCACTTTCATGACTACCTTTGCAAGACTCTCTAAACAGGCGCTAACATCGCTGATATCTGACAGGAATAAAACATTTCTTCTCTCGCTAATAGATAGCATTGCTTCCTCAATGAAACCATATATTTTTAGCCCACCGCACAAAGAAAAATATTTCCTCCGAGATTCCCAAAATATATTTTTGAGAGCTCCACGAAAGGCTATGTAACGTGGTTGACTTACAGGTTCCGTTACCGGTTCAGCTACACGCGGTACTGGTTTCCATGCAAGCTACACCAACTCGTGACGCGGGCGGCCGTGTCAGTGTGCTGTGAACGAATGTAACATCGTCGGTTTAAAACATTGTAATGGAGCTGTGAAGCGCAGTATTACAGCAGTGCGATTTGTATTTCAGAGTGCTATCTACACTTTAAATGGTCATAGTACAGAAAATAGCAAAACATATTCATTATATTCTATACGAAATTCCTACCTTACGACATGTTACACAGTAAAGTGATAATACCTGAGTGTGGTTGCAATAGTAGTGGTCAAGGTGCACTGACGGTATGTTATGGGTACTTACATAGTATAATCAAGCCTATCCACTGCATTATTTTTAAATTGTAAAGGAAATGTTTAAGGGCGTTTATTTATTTTGCTGAAATATATTATTTATAAATTCAGTCACAGATTTTTTAAATAATGTCTGGTAATTAAATTATACTAAATGCAACCATATGCAAACAAATAAACGACCAACATTTTGAAAGTTGAACTAAGGAATATTTTATTTTCCTTAGAAAAAGGGTTTATAGTATCCAATTAACAAAGTTTAAGACAATTATTTGAGTAAAATGTTATTATTCGGAAGTAAACATTGTCACTATGTTATACACTGATGTTTTCTGTTGTCAGGCGTTCGCAATGAGCTTCTTATCTCTCAAAATATATACGGGAAAACCAGTATTAAGTAAATACCGAATTTTTGTGTGGCTTGCCAGTTAAACACATTTAGTATTTTACTGCTTTAATGTAAGACACAGCTATTTTTGTTAACACCCTTTCAAAGATTTCCTTAAAAATTGTAGCAAACGTAAAAATTAGAGAAATGGTTTCGGCATCGAACCCGCAACACTGATTATGTTGTGATGGGGAAAAAACTATGACAGTGCAACTTCAGGTATCTATTTTTAAAAGATATGTTGATAGACAATGTAAGTTGGCAACCCAGCTTTGTTCGTAATAAAGATATAACGAAATGTTAAAAGTAACACAAGTTTTCTCACAGAAATCGTTGATTTTCGTCTTGTCGATACTAGTCAATAGTCCTATGTTAAGTCTCACAATGCACCTATATTTATTATAGAGTTCCAAACATCCAAAACATCCATACTCGCACAATTACATTCCGAAGTGACATCAGAGAGTTCTGTGCTATATATAAAAGAGTGCAGGTGCACAAGTGCGAGTGCACGAGAGCGTGTAGCGAGAGTGCGTTGGATGCATGCTATGTGCGTGAAATCAGTATGTTGTTTGTTTATTTACACTGTGTAGTTGTTCATCTGTGCACAGTCAGAGACTGACTCCTTCCGCAGGAGTTATTTGCGGAGCAAAATGGGTCATTTGCGGAGCAAAATGGGTCATTTGTGGAGCAAGATGTGTAATTTGTATAAGAAAATTGGTAATCTGTGGAGCAAAACGCGTCATTTGTGAAGCTAAATGGTTCATTTGTGGTGCAAAATGAGTCATTTGTGGAGCAAAATGGGTTATTTGTGGAGCAAAACGAGTCATTTGCAGAGCAAGATCGGTAATTTGTGGAGCAAAATGGATAATTTGTGGAGCAAAATGGGTAATTTGTGGAGCAAAATGGGACATTTGTGAAGCAAAATGTGTCATTTGCGGAGCAAGATGGGTCATTTGCGGAGCAAAATGGGTCATTTGCGGAGCATGAGCTCAAGCTGAGCGACGAACTTGTCTGGAAGAAACTTTTGAAGATGTAACTGCTTAGTAATGTGATCAAGAATATAGATAAAATATCTGGATGCATGTATGCATAGCAATGCTTAAATTTCACTGATGAACTATGTTAGTAAATATATATAGAGAGAGCTATAGCTACGCCAAATAGAGACACATGTTGCAACTGTAGAAAGTACTTCCGTTTTTTCATGAATATGACTCAAGCCAATTATTGTACGAAGTCTACTGCAGTGCTTACCTCTATAGATATACCCTCTCCCACTGCTGGAAAATTACATGAAAAACAGTGTTGCTTCTGTGGAAAGATCTTCAGAAAAAGCTGCCACGCTCTGCGACATGAGAGAACCGCCTATACAAATAGTCATTTTCGCGCGATGAAGCATTACAATTGCCCCACATAGTTTATTGCAAGGTGAAGAACCACATCAAGAACTGCAACGATTCGTCTTTTGAAAGCCAGCAAGTAATGCCATCAATGCCCCCTGCTGCATTGGTGGGTACTGATTCCGTAGACCATTATGATGAGACAGTTAATGCTAATGAAGGAATGAGAGACCTTCGAGGCGTGGTAGTGTCAGTATGTGTGGAAAGTACACTTGCAAGACGTTTGCGAGAAGTCGACTAAATTCAAAATAAATGATCGTCGGCTCTAAATACTGTTTATAACCATGCGACTCCTACAAAGAAAAGTAAACTTGATATTGAGGAAGAAACAGGAGGTGAAAACGATCATGACAAGCATTGATTATAATGACTATGAAGACAGTGTTGATGAAGTATCTGATGAGGATGAAGATTCTCTCTACGTTCCCATACATTTCATAAATGAGTTTCCTTCGAAAAGTGTTGTAAAGAAGGCAGAAGGCGTCAAGAATGCTCGTTACATATTTCCCGAAAACCCGAATGAACTTGTTGATAGACTCAAATTTCTTATTGACCTGTAAAACCGCGGGAATCTCTCATGCGTTGTTGAGATATCTTGAATCATCTATTAACTGAAGAATCGGGGTTATATCAGATGAGACTGTTGGCTACTTACTATCCATGATCTGAAAACATCTGAGAATTGTGATGATCGAATGTACAAAATAATTACAAACATAGAATGTATATAATAAGTAAATAAATTACATTTATATATACATAGTAATGTGTGTTTAATTTCTCATACAGTCCCTTCTGCTTCTCTGAAAGACTTATTGATTCAGTGGTGTAAACAATCAATTGAAAGAGTCTGTTTTAGATCAAATTTATGTGATTGCATGCAGGAGGGCTATAGTTCGATTTGTTGTATTATGGATTACTCGGGTCGTTTAAAATCGACTGAGTTCTATATAGCTAACGAATGGAATGAGGGGAATATTTTTGAGGAATGTTTCGCAACTGTTGTTTGTTGGCATGGTCAGTTGGCCTGGCAAGTTGGATTGCTAAGTTAGTATGACCCTTTGGTATGAACATCTCTGGGGGTAATGTTTTGCTATGATTCTGGAAGGATTTTCTGCGCAGAGAGTAGCTACGAGACTCTTTAGGAGACTTTTTTTCGAGATTGTCCATCATCGTTTTTTGTATACGTGGGTGGTATGGCAGGTTTGTCTTGTCGGTTGGTCTATCTAGCCAGTTTTGTAGGAACTGGTCTTGTCAAGAGCTAGTCTTGGGCTAAGTCAGTCTCGTCAGGAACCAATCTTGGATGGAGGTCGTCTTGGGCGGAGTTAGTCTTGGGTGGAGTTAGTCTTGGGTGGAGTCGGTCTTGGGTAGAGTCTGTCTTGTGTGCAGCAAGTCGTTGACCAGTATTGTTAGTCGGTATGACCCCTTGTTGTGACCAGCTAGAAATGGACAATTGTAAGGGGCTGTAATTTTTCTTGATTTTTCAAGTTCAATGTCATTGGGGTAAGGTCAAGATCCACAACAAACATGGTGGTTAAATCGATAGTTCCTCTGGCGGCGAAATCGATAAATAATACACTAGTGTCATATAGGTGTTAAAAATTAAAACAAATGACAAACAAAAACAATATGGCTGCATACGACGGAATGAGCAAAGGTGAGGGGGGTGGAGGCCTGCCGACTAATCAACAGATGAAAAACATTGGTAGGGAGGGGAATGTTAAGACAATGTGATTGATGGGAGGAGGGTCACTACCTACTGGACATGGTGCTGAGGAAGCCTCTGGAATGTAAGTTTTTAATAAACTTTTTTTATAAATTTTTAACTACATTTTTTATAATTTTGAAATTTTTTTTACAATTTTTTTAAAGTTGTTTATTTTTTTATTTTTTTTAGATAATTTTGTGATTATTTGAGTTAAAGGTCATACAAGATCACAGGGTCAAGATCAAAGGTCAAGTTCAAGGTCACTTGAATTCAATATGATGGTTGGGTGATGCCATAACATGGTGACTGGTCGGTTCCAGTCCCTCGTCCCCTCTTAACCAAAACATTCAGAATTATAATTTTTTATAAAAAAAATTTAATAAATTTTTGAATTAAAATTTACATTTTTTTCAAACAATTTTTTCCAGTTTTTATATTTTTTGGTAATTTTTAAAACAATTTTGCTATTTTTTGGGTTTAAGGTCATCCAAGATTAAATTGTTGGGTCAAGGTCATCCAGATACAAGATGGCAGTCGGGTTACGAAAATGTAATTCTTTCCTCGATTTTTAAGATTTGTCGATTTTTTTAGAATTTTTTGGTTTAAGGTTATTGAAGGTCATGGTCAAGATCCCCTGTATCAAAGATGGCGGTTGAAGTCAATAATGTAATATGCTTGCCAATTTTTATGAATTTATTCAATTTTTACATTTGTTCTTGTGTTTTTGTTTTTAAGGTCTTGGGAACAAGGTTGCTGGTATCCAACATGGTGGTCGGAGTCATCGATGTAAAGTTTTTCTTGATTAAAAAAAAAAATTTCAATTCTTTTGGGATTTATTTAAATTTTTTGGCTTCAGTGTAATTTAAGGACAAGGTAGAAGGTCAAGGTCAGAGGTAAAAACGATCCTCCCAAAAACTTTCAATGGATCGTTTTTGCAAATAAGGGTATCGTTCTTTGCAAATCAGGGGATTGGTGCTTTTTGAGGGGAAAATGGAACATTTTAATTGGGAAAAGGAAATTTTAAGGGGAATAAGGGAAAAAAGGGAAAATCAATATGGAGGCTGGTCAGCTTCGGCTCCGACCCCAGATCCCGTTGCCTCAGAACGCAGATACTAGTATTCTTATTTTGTTGTTTGTAGCATATTGCCGAAGAAAATCCACTATTCAAGTTATGTGTCATTTCGGTGGCAAATATTATAGTTCTCTTAGAAAATATTGTCCTATTTATGTTTGGAATTTACCGAAATCTGATCTAGCAGTTTTAACATTGTTTAGCATAAACAAAATGTACTACACATAACAGGATTTTATGATGAAAACATGTCCATTTAGTAGTGATTTTAAAAAGGCACAGTACGTCCAATAGTACCTCTAGAAACCATATATTGCTATTATGTTGTGAAATGGTCTAAATGCTACCAAATTACAGTTGTGACCACAATTTATTTATTGTCACTGTTTGTTGCATTAGAGTGTATTTAAGTGATATTTAACATACAAATAGTATTAATTGTGGTGTGTAAGATATTAAGAAAAGAGTGCAATAAAACAAATAAGTACATTTCCATTAATTTTTCTAATGTTACAATTACAATAGTTATTCAAATTGTTGTCTCCCAGCTACAATGCAGGGTCTGCACCATCGAATGAATATACTCCTTATACAACATGCACCTTCCGAGTGTGTAATCTATGCTGCAGAAATCCTTATATACTAGCATAATTCCTCACTGAAGTTAATGCGCCTTGTATTGGCGCGTAAACGAGGCAGGTAGTGGTGCAATTTAACTATTAATGCTACATCCCTGCACCTTCTTACTTGTGGTCCCAGTCCATAATGAGATAGTGTACGTCATATTCGACACGTCTTTGCTCTGAAGAAAGTGTGCTATTCGGTTGTATGTTGGGAATCTGGACATGTTTCGCATAACGATTTGGACGTTGTTTATGTCGATTCATCTGAACTGCAATGCTTCGACAACAGTATACTCCACGCGAGTATGCTAACATGTAGCTACTTCTTTTATGTTGTATGCAGAGGCAATGCCAATGCAGCATCTGTGCTCTATCGAGAGAAGTACCCCGATGCACAGAATCTTGACTATTGTGTGTCAATTAGAGTACATAATGCATACTCTGAGGAAAAGATCTCTGGTGTAGAGACTGGTTAAGTTGGTGAAGGAAGATCTCTATCAAGATGTGGACAAAACCGTTCTTGAGGAAGTTGAGGCAGAGTTATCCATGTATGTACATGCCATATCACGACGAACTGGCATAGCCAAAACAATGGCGTGTAAAGTTTTACAATGCTACCAGCTGTATCCATTCAATTTCGAACACGTACAAACGCTGCAGCCTAGAGAGTATCACAGCAGGGTGGTATTTTGCCAGGGAATATTGCGAAGAAACCAGGAAGGTCCCAATTTTTTTAAATATTTTATGGATGGGTGAGTTATTGTGTAAGAGATGGTTATTTAAACTTACATAACCTGCATAGCTGACATATGGAAAACCCTCACTTGAGGTGAGAAGATTTATCTCAATTCCAATTTAAAATTGATTTGTGGACAGGGATCCTCAATGGCCAAGTGGTAGGCCCATTCGAATTGCCCTCTACTGTGAATTCGGCAAATTATTATCATTTCTTGCAAAATTATTTACCTGGCTTATTAGAAGACATCCAATTGACACTGCGAAAGGAAATGTAGATGAAAAATGACGGATCTCCTGCCCACTTTGGTAGACATATTCGAACACTTTTGGATGACACATACCCACAGAGTTGGATCAGCCGCTTCGGTCCAATTGTGTGGCTATCCAGGTCATCTGAATTGAACCTTATAGACTTTTTATACTGGGGGTGCTCGAAAAAGGAAGTATCCACCAGATCCATGAACTCCATTGACGAATTACTGGAGTGCATAAGGATTGCAATATAATAAACAACACATTCGTGAAGTACACATCTTATACGAAATTTATTCATTCGAAGATGCAGAGTCTGCACCAGGGCAGGAGGACAACAATTTAAACAAATGTTGTAATTGTAACGTTTAGTATATGCATGGAAATGTACAACATGAATATTGTTTGTGTGTTAAAATTAAATTACTACAACCAGGGGTGGCGCTTGATAATGGGTGCAGGGGTACGTGCCCTCCCAAATAAAATTTAACATGCCCAGCAAATAAATGCTCTTTTATAGATCTTTCTTCCATATTTTAAGTGTAAAAGTAACGTACTTGGTCATTAAGTTCTGTATCACTAGACTGCGAATAGCATCTCCTTACTTTAGCGCAGACGATGTTTTTCCTTGCAACTTTGGGGCATAGGCGGTTTGTGCCCACGCTGCTGTATATTTTTTCCTTTCCGAAGGCACACGATACGTCCCGGAAATAGCCGAAGTGCGGTAGAATCGTGGCACAAGCCACCTGTGTCCACACGGTTCACGCAGTGCTTTAACAGCTCGATAGATTGCAGGTGCGTGTCGTCTGCGATGTGTTTCTGACGTGACGCATTATGTACTGTAACTGTTGCAGTATTATATTTATGGCTTGAGAATTTGTGAATATTTTGAAAATAACAGTGCATGATATCACAGTTAATAAATTTTGTGTTTTATTGAGTTCTATAATGTTAATACACAGCGTTTTTGTTGTCTGTTAAGCCTGTCTACAATCGGCCGTGCCTGTTGACGTAGACGTGTCCGAATCTTGACGTCAAGTGACGTCACATTCACGCAGTCCGAACATGGTCTACAAATGCGTTGCCCTAAAATGAGCTTTCATAATATGATATTAGATCGCAGTAAATTCGGCACATTATTTGTTATTACGTAATGATTTTTATATTGCCGAATTGTTGATTATATAATGTTTGCTAGATGTGTGATTTGAATATTTATTTATCTTTCTGATATAGGCCCTGATTGTTTTATTTCAAATAAGCTCGGCAACTGACAGCCAAGAATATTATTAAATGTTCATCCTTCATATGAAAAAGTTCAGACCAAACGCAGACTGCACTAATTAGCATTTCATCACTTTCGTCTCAAGAAAATCTACCTTGCAAGTCCACTATTTACATTTACGTGAACATTCCACGAATGCGCGTGAAAGTATCTGTAGTCTTCCTTTTCTATCATGTTATGACACAACTTGGGAAAAAATTTCATTTTTCTAAATTCTTTGACTTGGGACATATTGACTTGGGACACAGGTTGACTTCGGACACGGGAGGTTGGGACAGCGCCATGACGTCAGAGGGTCATGTGCACCAATCAGCGCATCCTTGTCCAAAGACTCAGGGTGAGATAGCGAAATTGTAGACAGGTGTTTACTGAACTTACATGTAACATGTCGTATTCATTCAAAAAACACAGCGAACAGAATTAAAAAATTTTAGGGAAGCAGTTAGTGTATCACGACAGGCATTAAATTTAAAATATTGACCCTTCGAGACCACAACTTATTCTAACGCGAACATATAGCGCCGAAAGAGAAGTTATACCTGTAATTCGAGTAAAAAAATCCATAAAGTTATTTGGTTAGAAAGATACTATTATAACACCGCATTTTATTGTTTGTGTTGTATTTTTTTGTTCTGGCGATACGTGAGCGACTACAGATGTTTTTGGCCTAAAAAATTTGCATGGCAAGATAAAGCATTTAGGGAACAAATTGTATTTGAAAAATGAAATGGAAATGGTAATGCTGGGCCAGGTAGATATAAGAAAACAGTAAGATGAAGTATAAGGAAGGTCAGTTAAAAAACACAATGAACTAGTAGAAATATTAAATACATAATGTCTGCAATAAATGAATGCAATACATTTAGTGGATTTTTTTTAGTAGAGTCATGGAAATCATTATGAAACTACTAAGAGTGAAAACCCGGGTCTGTTTAGACGTTCGTTAGTTCGTTGCATCTTTAATAAAGTATTATATAATTTTTAACTTTGTGCCCTCCTTTGAAATTCTTCCTGGAGCCGCCACTGACTACACAGTAGTGCAACAAAATATGAATAAAGCAATTTTAGGTCTCACTTGTAATGTGGTAATATTTAGACCCTCTGCCAACATCTAGTGGTAGTTTTCGTTTTTAAAAAAAATATCTACGTGTTGTACCTTTGTAGACACTCTATTGCATGGACATGTTTTCGTAATAATAACAATCCTGTAAGGTCTAATAAATGATGTTTACGCTAGACAATATTAAAACTACGCATATAGAGGTAGATAAGTGCAAAATGTAAATAAGACATAATTTTCTAAGGGAATCATATTCTTAACCGCTGAATAGCCACACCAGTTCGATAGCGGAACTATTCAGCAATATACTGCAAACAAAAAGTTTTAACATTTGTCCATTTATAGCAGTGGCGCACAAAACACCGAATGCAGGTAGAGGTTTGTAACATTTCCGAACACGTGCCAATATCGTGAAACGAAGCCACTTTTACTAAGGTCAAGTTGCTGTATTCTGGTATGGCATGACATGACCTATCAGTTGTTTACAAATTATCCTTTGTTGTGGAACAACCTGTGTATATGTGTATATATATATATATACGCGGAACATCTATTATGTATTTATATATACATACGGAACACGGAACATCGTGTATGCGTATATTATATATACATATGAGACATCCTGTATGAATATATATTATATAATATATATACATTTGGGACAATCTGTATGCATATATATTTTATAATATACATTCATATGGAACATGCTGTATTCAAATATATTATTATATATATACATATGGAACATCCTGCATGCATATATATAATATATATGGAACATCCTGAATGTACTATTATATATATTATATATCATATATACGGAACAACCTGTATGTATATAAATAGTATACACACATACGGAAAATCCTGTATGTACATATTATAGTATAATACATGCGGAACATCCCGTATGTATTATATATCTAATATATACATGCCGAACAAAAATATGTGTATATAGAAACAAAATGTATTGTATAAATATATATATATATGGAACATACTATATGCATATGTATTATATATAAGGAATATCCTATATACACTGAAGAGCCAAAAAAACTGGTATAGGCGTGCGTATGAAAATAAGAGAGATATAGAACCAATCAGAGTAACGGGATGCGGTCGGCAGCTAGATCGGTTACTGCTGCTACAATGGCAGGTTATCAAGATTTAAGTGAGTTTGAACGTGGTGTTATAGTCGGCGCACGAGAGATGGGACATGGCATCTCCGAGGTACCGATAACATTTGGATGTTCGCGTACGACCATTTCACGAGTATACCGTGAATATCGGGAATCCGGTAAAACAGCACATCTTCGACATCGCTGCGGCCGGAAAAAGATCGTGAAAGAACGGGACAAACGACGACTGACGAGAATCATTAAACGTGACAGACGTGCAACCCTTTCTCAAATTGGCGCAGATTGGATTTTTGGACTGCCCTGCTGAATTCATTGTGTGAATTGCCTCATGCATACCTTCAGACATTAGTCAAGTCCATGCCACGTCGTCTTGCGGCACTTATGTGTGCTCGGGGGGTCCTACATGATATTAGGCAGGTGTACCAGTTTTTTGGCTCTTCTGTGTATATTATATGCATACGGAACGTCCTGTATGTATATAGTATATATACATACACTATATATACATAGTGTATATATAGTATATATACATACGGAACATGCTGTATGTATATTAGTATATATACATATGTAACATACCGCATGTGTATATAATATACAAACGGAACATCCTGCATATATATATATATATTATAATATATATATATATATACGTAACATACCGTATGTATATATAAATATATACTGAACATTCTGTATGTTCCGTATGTATAAATATTATATTATATATATACATACGGAACATACAGAATGTTCAGTATATTTATATATGTATACTGAACATTTTGTATGTAAGCCAGGAGTATAATTTAAACGAATAAAGAAATTTTAAGCCAAGATAAATAATTTTTGTTTCAAGTTTTTAAGTAGGTGCAAGAGGTCCAAACGAAGGTGCTTCAGGTTCGAAAAAAGTATTTCTATATGGAAGGAAAACACAAAAAAATTATAATATATATGGTGAGGAAGACAAACGAACGAATTCAAAAATACAAAACATTTATCAGACACTCTCTCTACTCCAGAAGCAGCAAGAATATTTTTAACAAATTGAGAGAAAAAGAAAATAAGAGGGTGCATCATGTGTGAATTTGTTTAGCAGTAGCTACCATAATCTTTAAATAGGATATACAAAAAAAAGAATGTGTCAGAAAGGAAGAACAGAACAAACCTTGTCATTACATTGAAAAGAAAAATTATCAAAACATTCATACAACTTACTTACGCTATCGGCGAAGAAGTAATATGCCAACATCCATCCTAGTTATAACAACTGATGCAAAAAACAGACATCCGGAAAGTATTTATTACTCGGAATTTTTATGTGAAGTTCCTTAATGGACCATATTTGCAAGAGAATACTGGAAAAAATGGAAGCTTATCCTGAAGGAAAGTTCACCGGAATTACTTGTGGGGATTCAATGGGTCATCGCCTTGAACTTTGAAGAAGCCAAAACGTATGCTTGTCAAAGACGGAACGAGTTAACATTAAATATTTAATAGTAGAGTTTGAATGAATCAAGGGAGAGTATGATGATGAAGTAGGCAGTGATATGTCGAGTTACTCCTACTTTTGGCCTATATCTCAAATGTAATAGTGTAAATGCACTATATTTTATTTATGTTATTAACTACTCTATACATTATCTAAGTATTTATTATGATCTGTTATTTTAACACTCGGATAATTTGAATAGGTATGTATGCATTATGAATGTTTGTGAAATTTTTGTAAAATAGGCCCATGTGTAAAGTGGTATTACAATTGTAAATTTGTAGATTGAGAATAACTCGTATAATTGTAATCACAAATATCTAATAATCTATCAAATAAAGCAAATTCAAAGAAATGCATATTTTACCAAATTAATGGGCGAACTCTTAACGAAAATTTGTTTACGCTATACATACTATAACTATGACAGTTTTGTGAGTATAACATCTCTGAAGTGCCTTCATTCTCCGCCCGCTTTTGTTAGGTTGCTTTCTTGTAAATATTCGTGGTTTCTTCATACTTTTTTAATCAAACCTTTGAAAAATCACACAATTTACGACGCGTTTGGTAGTTTCCTAAATATGTCACGTATTGCAAGCGTTTTATACATGTGTTATTGTAAAAGTGCCTTATTTTTATTTAATAATTGAACTTCTAGTTATATTGTAAATGTAAATTATAATATTTAATTTATAATTAATATGGGTGAAGACATGGGTGTTGGTAAAGCATAATAAGAAATAGTTCTTGTGCAAAATAATATTACATTGAGTGCGCACGAATCTGGTGCGCTGTCCCTTTGGTGTGATTTTCTATACTTAGTAAAACTTTGCTTACATGAGGCGGAGGAATATCCTGGAAGTAACTTCAGCAGGGCTTCAGAAAAGATGGAAGTAACCGTGAATGGATAATATGTAGTATATGATAGCTTACATATTTTCAAACTACTGAAATATCGCTTTAAAAAATAATAATGACATAAATTATTACACTTTAATGTTACCTCCCTTAAAGTTGTTATTTTTGTACTCATCAAACAACAAGCCGTTATGGATCTTTGCATGGGTGAAGGTAAAGAGTGTTTGGGTTTTAAACACTCCGCCCACTCCTATTACTCTCTTTCAGAACACTGGCAAGCAGGTGCTCTTTTCGGAAATTAAATCTCACTTATACTCTAGTTTTCCTGTTTTTTTAATTCACAGTTCATGGTAATTATAAACAATTACGTCCATAATGACTAATTCTGTATTAAACAAGCACAAAGGAATTGCACTGTAGGTAAACGTAACTCCCCCTAGCCTCTTGACATTCCCGCAGAGTCAATGCTGAATGAACCCATTCCCTGGAAAATGCACACCTACGTCCACGAAACTCTGGTTATACCTCATAGATATGCAATTTTGTAAAATAGGACAGGTGGGAGGATTTTTTGCCCATGATTACTCGATCCGGCCTGCTGTGCGTCGTTTGAAAAACACGTTTTATATTCCCGCTGCACTCATTTTCGTTGACATATACAGTATTAAAGAAGCAGCCCCTCACAACCATTGGGTGATAAGAGCTATGCAAGCAGAGTTCTTTCACACTGTTATAAAAAAAAGGATATGTTTTTTTTTCCGCACTGTTGAAAACATTTCCGTTAAATAACGAACAATTACTAGCAAAAATCATCCGGATCACTTCGTGAAACGAAGGAGAATTTATTTTCAAACTTTTTGTAACTTAACTGTTAATAACATGACTTCCATAAATATACAAAACATTCTGCATTATTTTGCTCATTACATTTTTTTATCGTTAACGTTACTTTTCAGTGCTGGTTTGAAAATGTTAATATTTCCGTTATGTGGTTATTATATTGGACCTAAATATTACACATAAAATAATAAAATACTTCTTCCCTTCATGATTCGTACAGAAAAAAACGTTCATGAGGTCAACAACATATCTTTAACCTACGGGATTCTAATGTAAAATTTGTGAAAGTCGCATATTTCATTGTAGTGGATACAATTATATTTCAAATTGGTCTTGTTACATGTTTTGAAGTGGTGTTGTCTGTTGCATGCAGGTCTGTGTTAACTTTTCATGTTTTAACATATAAGTGTTAAGTCTCCCGCCTACCTGGCGTTTGAACTACATTCCAGAGTGTTTTCTACGAAATTATTAAACGCGCGTCCAATGTGCTGAACTACGAAAAGAGCACACACTTCAGACGAGGCTTGTTAGTGCTTTCAAGACGTCACGCACATTAGAAACGCCATTTCAGAGCACTCCAACACAGCTATAAACGGCTTTCTCAAAGAGTTCTACAAAAGTACTTAGGGGCAATGCATTAANTTTGAACTACATTCCAGAGTGTTTTCTACGAAATTATTAAACGCGCGTCCAATGTGCTGAACTACGAAAAGAGCACACACTTCAGACGAGGCTTGTTGAGTGCTTTCAAGACGTCACGCACATTAGAAACGCGATTTCAGAGCACTCCAACACAGCTATAAACGGCTTTCTCAAAGAGTTCTACAAAAGTACTTAGGGGCAATGCATTAAACCTTGCCACCAATAAAATGATATTGTCGCCACTAAAAATCCCATAGGTACACGCAGCACCACGAGAACACTTCACGCCAGTTCAGAGCTTTGCGCTTGGTGGTGATGGCGCACTTGATGCGCGTGGCAGAGTCGTCCTTATCGCTCTCAAACGTTGAAAATAGCTCCAGGTAGGCGGACACTAATGGCAGAAATGTCCTAAATGTCCCAGGAACTATCGTTTTCACTCGTGTTCCAAATAAATTTTTTGTTAACAAAACAATTACACGACCAGAGTTTATCTTGCATATTTGATTACGTATGTCTGTAGTTTGCGCTTTATGTATGTCAACTTCGAATATGACAAATTACCAAATCGCCAAAGTATTTAGTTTTGTTAACAATAAATGTTTATTCCGCATACGACTCAACTGGTAATTTTAATAAACAAATGTGTACTTTTTCATAACGTTAACTTTANTTTCTCAAAGAGTTCTACAAAAGTACTTAGGGGCAATGCATTAAATCTTGCCACCAATAAAATGATATTGTCGCCACTAAAAATCCCATAGGTACACGCAGCACCACGAGAACACTTCACGCCAGTTCAGAGCTTTGCGCTTAGTGGCGATGGCGCACTTGATGCGCGTGGCAGAGTCGTCCTTATCACTCTCAAACGTTGAAAATAGCTCCATGTAGGCGGACACTAATGGCAGAAATGTCCTAAATGTCCCAGGAACTATCGTTTTCACTCGTGTTCCAAATAAATTTTTTGTTAACAAAACAATTACACGACCAGAGTTTATCTTGCATATTTGATTACGTATTTCTGTAGTTTGCGCTTTATGTATGTCAACTTCGAATATGACAAATTACCTAATCGCCAAAGTATTTCGTTTTGTTAACAATAAATGTTTATTCCGCATACGACTCAACTGGTAATTTTAATAAACAAATGTGTACTTTTTCATAACGTTAACTTTATAAAGTAAGTCACTCCACTGAATCACTTATCAAATATGTATCTATTATATAATATTAAATGTAGTAAAGTAAATGTTTTACGCTTTAATGATTTTAGTATGACGATCTCATTTGAGAGACTGACCAATCAGCGGCGCGAAAATCGCAAATCGCTACAAAACAGCACGTGCGCGTTGATTTATTTTCGTCAATACAGGGCACGGTGACTGTATTTGTATGACACATGAAGAAACACAATAGCTTGAAGCGAAGCGTTACTAAGGATGCACTCGTCACGTACCAATGTATTCGGTAAACCTTGCACTAATCTGTTTCAACACAATCATCGGACGTGAATTCTTTGAAAAAATGACTGCTTCTCAACGCATTTCTGACATAACACCATCCATTCACTGCTAACTGTACTGACGACAACGAATCAACGCGCACGTGGTGTTCTGCTACAATCAATATTTTGTTAGATGGATAGTATTGTGTGCGGGTTGCACAGATACGGAAAAATAGGCGCGGACGACTCACCCGGTGTATATATAACAAAACAAAAGAAATACGAACAAATTAAAATACGCCTCAGGTTATAGCGGTAGCGGACAATTTGCGTTTTCTCGGCAAAATTCGTACCCGATGGAGATATTTTCCACATTTTCTAAATACTTTAGACTATTTCCATGTTTCGTTATCAAGGGCGTTGTTTCTTTATTTTAGCCTCGATTTCCGATAAGGTTGATCAATGATTTTCGCACGTGGGAATCGTGCCGAATGCTGCCGTTGGTCGGCACTGTTTCTCGGGTATCTTCCGTTTCCCCCACCTTTACATTCCTGCGCTTCTCCATACTCACCTCGTTTTACCCTAATCGGCTCTGAAAACCTCGATGTTAAGGCNTTTCGCACGTGGGAATCGTGCCGAATGCTGCCGTTGGTCGGCACTGTTTCTCGGGTATCTTCCGTTTCCCCCACCTTTACATTCCTGCGCTTCTCCATACTCACCTCGTTTTACCCTAATCGGCTCTGAAAACCTCGATGTTAAGGCCGCCCAAATCTCTCAACTACTGCTCCAACTCCTTATTTTAGCTGCATTGTCCCCGCAAAGAATTAAATTAATTTACGGGAGCTATTAACAGTGTACTTATATAGAGGGGGCAACAACCTAAGAAAATCGGCGTACACTATGGAAAAAAAATCACATCTTAATCACTGAGAATCCCTTAAAAAAAAAAAATAATCTTGAAAAAACGCTTAAAATCCCTTAATATCACATAAAATCCCTGTAAATCACAAAATAAAATCGCTTTAAATCACAAAAAAAAACTTGCAAATCACAAAAAAATCCTCGTGAATCACAAAAAAATCTGTAAATCTCAGAAAATTACTTAAAAACTCAGAAAATCGTTGAAAACATAGGAAAATCGCCAGGAATCTCAAAAAAATTCCACAGAAATTTGCGAAACTGAAAAAAAATCCGCGAAACTAGCTATGATTCCCAAAAAAAATTGTTTTAGATTATTAACAAAAAATTAATAGTCGAAAGAAACTTAAAATATTGTAAAAAATACAAAATTTATATTACTCTAACCAAACCACTTAGGTAGAATTTGGTAAAATATAAACGTGAACAAAAGTCATTTTGTAACA
This sequence comes from Clitarchus hookeri, assembly GCA_002778355.1. NCBI lineage: Eukaryota > Metazoa > Arthropoda > Insecta > Phasmatodea > Phasmatidae > Clitarchus > Clitarchus hookeri. The sequence continues at coordinate 278,292 of NQII01000142.1, forward strand.
CATTAGAAATATAAATACCTAATATTACAAAAAACTATTTAATGCAATCTTCGAATACAGTCCGGAGACTCATCACAAATTTGTATACTACACAAAAATTCCTGTTCCCGAGAATTTGTAGCAAATCTATTTGAGTTTCAGAAACTGCATTTATTCTCTTCCTTATTTCGCCTACCTTTCCAAGGAAAGATAGGATTATTATTATTATGTTTATTCTGGTAAATAACCTTAAAAACGTGCAGCCAGAACGTGATTTCAGCATGAAGCAATTAACATCCAATCCTGGCAGTGTAGAATATTCATAGTAATTCAATTAAAATTTAAGACAAACACAAAGACATCGATGCCTTACCCAAGTCTCACACAAAACTCTTCGCATCGTAAGCCGGTGTGTAGCCAACTACGCTATGGAGTCGACGAAAGATAGGCATATGTGATAACCTTCCAGCCAGTGTGTGCGTCTCTTGTCTAAGAGTACGAATGTGCGTCTGTTTGTGAGTGATGTGTGAGTGCGTGTGTTCGCGTGCGCTTGGCTGAAAAAATGAAGATCATAGACATATTTGCCTACCTATATGCCAGTAAATATTCACTTGCTTACGAGCCAACTTGCGAAAATGCGGTTTGCTGCACTATTATTTAAAACGTATATATCAGGAAAAACTCAATGTGGACACAGGCATATAATCTGATTTCATATTCAGACCCAACTGAAAAAATAATGAGTTCTTTAATACATTGGTTGCCTTTAAAAAGTTGTTGAAATGCCAAATACGATGAAATTTAAAAAAAGCTCCGAAACAGTAGTGTTAATAAGCCATATATGCATTGATTGAAAAGAAATACAAAAATAATATAACAAAATATTTAATACATTAAACATTATATAATTCTACGAGTGAATGCGGCTATTTCATTTGGAAGGCTATACATCATATTAGCGACAGCCTGGTAGTTCACTGAATAAGATTCTCACCCCCTATTCTAAAGGTTGTGTGTTCAAATGCCCACTTTACATAGTTTGAATTTTATAAATCGATGTTTCATTAAAAATACGTTATCGATTCAATAAACTGTATATTTTAAAGATGTGGGCACTTTTCAAGCTATAAGTAAAATTGATTTAAATTATATAATTTTAATTATTTATGAATGCGCCGATTCCTAGATGTCTGATTGTTTCANAAACCTTGCACTAATCTGTTTCAACACAATCATCGGACGTGAATTCTTTGAAAAAATGACTGCTTCTCAACGCATGGCTGACATAACACCATCCATTCACTGCTAACTGTACTGACGACAACGAATCAACGCGCACGTGGTGTTCTTCTACAATCAATGTTTTGTTAGATGGATAATATTGTGTGCGGGTTGCACAGATACGGAAAAATAGGCGCGGACGACTCACCCGGTGTATATATAACAAAACAAAAGAAATACGAACAAATTAAAATACGCCTCAGGTTATAGCGGTAGCGGACAATTTGCGTTTTCTCGGCAAAATTCGTACCCGATGGAGATATTTTCCACATTTTCTAAATACTTTAGACTATTTCCATGTTTCGTTATCAAGGGCGTTGTTTCTTTATTTTAGCCTCGATTTCCGATAAGGTTGATCAATGATTTACGCACGTGGGAATCGTGCCGAATGCTGCCGTTGGTCGGCACTGTTTCTCGGGTATCTTCCGTTTCCCCCACCCTTACATTCCTGCGCTTCTCCATACTCACCTCGTTTTACCATAATCGGCTCTGAAAACCTCGATGTTAAGGCTGCCCAAATCTCTCAACTACTGCTCCAACTCCTTATTTTAGCTGCATTGTCCCCGCAAAGAATTAAATTAATTTACGGGAGCTATTAACAGTGTACTTATATAGAGGGGCAACAACCTAAGAAAATCGGCGTACACGATGGAAAAAAAAACCCCATCTTAATCACTGAGAATCCCTAAAAAAGAAAAAAAAAAAGCAGAAAATCTTGCAAAAACGCTTAAAATCCCTTAATATCACATAAAATCCCTGTAAATCACAAAATAAAATCGCTGTAAATCACAAAAAAAAACCTTGCAAATCACAAAAAAATCCTCGTGAATCACAAAGAAATCTGTAAATCTCAGAAAATTACTTAAAAACTCAGAAAATCGTTGAAAACATAGGAAAATCGCCAAGAATCTCAAACAAATTCCACAGAAATTTGCGAAACTGAAAAAAAATCCGAAAACTAGCTATGATTCCCAAAAAAAAATTGTTTTAGATTATTAACAAAAAATGAATAGTCGAAAGAAACTTAAAATATTGTAAAAAATACAAAATTTATATTACTCTAACCAAACCACTTAGGTAGAATTTGGTAAAATATAAACGTGAACAAAAGTCATTTTGTAACACATTAGAAATATAAATACCTAATATTACAAAAAACTATTTAATGCAATCTTCGAATACAGTCCGGAGACTCATCACAAATTTGTATACTACACAAAAATTCCTGTTCCCGAGAATTTGTAGCAAATCTATTTGAGTTTCAGAAACTGCATTTATTCTCTTCCTTATTTCGCCTACCTTCCCAAGGAAAGATAGGATTATTATTATTATGTTTATTCTGGTAAATAACCTTGAAAAACGTGCAGCCGGAACGTGATTTCAGCATGAAGCAATTAACATCCAATCCTGGCAGTGTAGAATATTCATAGTAATTCAATTAAAATTCAAGACAAACACAAAGACATCGATGCCTTACCCAAGTCTCACACAAAACTCTTCGCATCGTAAGCCGGTGTGTAGCCAACTACGCTATGGAGTCGACGAAAGATAGGCATATGTGATAACCTTCCAGCCAGTGTGTGCGTCTCTTGTCTAAGAGTACGAATGTGCATCTGTTTGTGAGTGATGTGTGAGTGCGTGTGTCCGCGTGCGCTTGGCTGAAAAAATGAAGATCATAGACATATTTGCCTACCTATATGTCAGTAAATTTTCACTTGCTTACGAGCCAACTTGCGAAAATGCGGTTTGCTGCACTATTATTTAAAACGTATATATCAGGAAAAACTCAATGTGGACACAGGCATATAATATGATTTCATATTCAGACCCAACTGAAAAAATAATGAGTTCTTTAATACATTGCTTGCCTTTAAAAAGTTGTTGAAATGCCAAATACGATGAAATTTAAAAAAAGCCCCGAAACAGTAGTGTTAATAAGCCATATATGCATTGATTGAAAAGAAATTCAAAAATAATATAACAAAATATTTAATACATTAACCATTTATATAATTCTACGAGTGAATGCGGCTATTTCATTTGGAAGGCTATACATCATATTATACGACAGCCTGGTAGTTCACTGAATAAGATTCTCACCCCCTATTCTAAAGGTTGTGTGTTCAAATGCCCACTTTACATAGTTTGAATTTTATAAACCGATGTTTCATTAAAAATACGTTATCGATTCAATAAACTGTATATTTTAAAGATGTGGGCACTTTTCAAGCTATAAGTAAAATTGATTTAAATTATATAATTTTAATTATTTATGAATGCGCCGATTCCTAGATGTCTGATTGTTTCANGTGCATATATATTTACTCCGGTATGGCGGTCCTGTCAATGGGTTAAATAATTTTAACGGCGTCACGATCGTATGCGCCTTAAAAAGACAAGTCCGGTGATATATAACACAGTATACTTATAAGCAAAATTTTTTGAAATATAATAATATATTTAAATTGAAATAAAATATTTTTAAAATAATTTCATTATATCTACTTTTTAGTGTAACTTGTTGTTGGTGTAAGGATCAGTTTATTCCAATTATGATGTGCGCCATAAACGTCGTGATAAAACTCACTTTCATATTTAAAAATACATAAAAACCAATACGTAAATCGCAAAAACACTATAATCTGCGGCTACACCTCGTCATTTATTTTTCTACGCAAACGGGCAGTCATTATTAGAGATATAATATGGCGAGCCGATATTTTCAGTTTTTATTAATTTAATTTTTTAATAATAATAACATTTTTATTAAATTATTTTTTAAATAATTAAAAACCTTTTAAATAAAATAATTTATATTAAAATAATATTTAGGTAAATGGGTTATTGGGAATGGATTATCTTGGTCTTGGGAGGGGGGGGGGTGATTTATGAACTTTTGACTAGGTCGCCTAAAGCTACCTTCGCCTGTGACGTCATCGCGGGAATATATCAGTAATCTCTAAATAGGAATCATTAAATAGTATTTACTGATTGCCAGTTAAAACTGCTCCATCCGGATTCTGTAGGGTAAAATATCACTAATTCTTCAGTTAAAAGAAATTCGCTAATTCAAACCTTTAGAAAAATAGTTATTTGTAGCTGGATAGTAAATAAGCTCCAGGTTAAATAAACAGAGAATTCCTATGTGAGATAAGTTAAGTACGATTTATTTTGTCGCAAAAATTATATCCTCTACATAAAAAAATGTTTCGGTTGTGGTTGGAATCGAACCTCCACCCAGGAAGTAAAGCCTGCCACAGAGTCTGTAATCAGTCATTGTGGCCACCATCCTACACCACGTCTATGGAAACTGAGGCTCTTAGTATGGTTACTCAACCCGAAAATATGATGGCAAACAGTTGTAAGTTTCGTGATGTTAAAGTACTTCATGCTGTCAGAATTGACACATATTCTGGATATGTACATGTCTTTACAAGGTTTGAAAGTTAACCTAAGTTATCTTTAGTTAAGAATCTGTGCTTTAAAAGGTAAATATAGTGGTTTCAATTTACGAGGTTATTTATGTTCACTAGTATCCGCCATTTTACAATGCAACGAGATAATGTCGATATAAACTGTTATTTTTAGTGACAGATTGATCAGTTACAATTTTACTATCTCGAAACTGAGATTATTGAATAAGATACGCAGATTTTCACCGAAAAATGTTTTGTTTTCTGCAAGTTGATTGATCAAATTATGACAAAACAACAAATTGGAAAAAAAAATCTGAATTGGTTCTAACATTCCACTGTCGAATTAACTCGTTATTACTAGTCACTTCACTCCATNTTGGAAAAAAAAATCTGAATTGGTTCTAACATTCCACTGTCGAATTAACTCGTTATTACTAGTCACTTCACTCCATTTCACTTATAATGTCGCGCAAAAGCGCCTGGCCGTAGGAACTTAGCCTGTTTAGTGAGTGAATACCACAAAAATTGAAAAACTACAACATTTGAATAAATCTCAAAAGCTCCGTAACATTATAATAAGAATTCCAATAAACTTGACGTCAAACACGGTAACAAAGGCGCCGCATCTACGGCACCAAGCTCAAAACTCAGAACCGTACACGATGGCGGATACTACGNAAACACGGTAACAAAGGCGCCGCATCTACGGCACCAAGCTCAAAACTCAGAACCGTACACGATGGCGGATACTACGCTACTACTATAGTCTATCTGTCACTAATAACAGTGTTCACTCTGTAAAAATCTCGTTTCGTTGTAAAATGGTGGATACCAGAAAACAGCGACAATCTCTTTAATTGAAACCGCTATATTTATCTTTTAAAACACAGAATCTGAACTAACCTTAATTTAGATTGACTTAAGAACCTTGCAAATACATGTACGTGCGCAAAATATGTACATATTTTGACAGCATGAAGTACTATCACGTCACGAAACTTATAAACGTTTGCCATTGTATATTTAATTACTTATGCAAAATACGAGAGTAATTGTTACATTTGCAAAATAAAAGAGTTAATCAGATGACGTACCATAACGTACCGAATATCTGTTGCTTTTTGGGCGGAGGTTCGAGTCTAACCATATCCATAACACTTTTTGTTTAGATAATAATTTTTTTCTGCGACAGAATAATTGTACTTAACTTATTCCACAGCTTAATGCACTGTATTTTTAATCCTGGTCCTTTTTTATTAATAAACTATAAATAACTGATTTTCTACTGTCTGAACTAGTGAATTTATTTTAACTGAAGAGATTGGCAGTTTTCTTCTTCTACTGATTCCAGATGGAGCAGTTTCAACTGGCAATCAGAAAGTATACACTTATTTTTAGAGTGCAAACTTGCAACTGATTCCCAACACATTTGGCAAGCAAGAATTACTTTTAACAGCCACTAGCGAACTAAGCCATATTTTTGGTACTATTACGCCAGTTTAAACAAAAATTAGTCTGCTATAGTGCATTAAATTCGTTAACTAATTGCTTCTTGTATGGTTAATCCTTAGTTATGTCGGGACCGCGGTAGCGTAGCGTCTGGAGCACTCGCCGTCCACCAAGGCAAACCTGGTTCTTTTCGCGGCTAGGTCACTCCCGGATTTTCCACCTGAATTTCGCGAACATATTTAAGCACATGCTAGATTTCAATACTTCATGGGCATGCCAACAGTTTTCTTTTGCTTATTGGCGGCGTGTTTCTGTGAGAAGATATTTTTTTACTTGACTAGTCAATCAGCATTAGGTTACTTCGATACTGTACGTCTGTGATTCATGGGCAGAAGTACGTAGAATATCTGGTTATGACTGACACAGTGGGGTTGCGGCAACTTCATCATCTAACGTCTGTAACCCCACCCAGGCTACAAGGGAGAACCAATAGGAATCAATGATATCTGAGAAGGTGGGCGTGAATGAGAAGTGTAGTGAACACGGCGGCTAAGGGCCAGTGTATCAGTCGGCGTCGGTCCTCCCTGAACGGCGGTCTCCGAGTGGCGATTGGGGGTAAGTGTATTATGCTAGGGTGAGAGAGCGAGCCTGGAGTCCCTTATATCATTGTCCTTCCATAACAGATTGTCCTTCACAACTACCTCGATCCCTAGCCCANAGCGAGCCTGGAGTCCCTTATATCATTGTCCTTCCATAACAGATTGTCCTTCACAACTACCTCGATCCCTAGCCCAACTAACCACATCACGCTGTAATTATTGTAAGTTGAATCAGTAAAGATCCTCCTGAATTAATAAATCTTGCATAATAAATTGTCCCCCGACTTCCCTTCATGAACTGCAGGAACTATACTCCCCTAAAGGAAGTATAACATTGATGGAGGCGCCGGGTATCCTCCCGACCCTCTCGCCTTACATCAGTTACTCTACCATACACCTCCTCCCCCATTTAAATAAATTCCCCACACACCTGTACCACTTGGCATTCCAAGAATTAATACCTTCACTGACATTGTGCTCTGAAAGCCCACATAATTGGGGCTAAGTTTATTTTTATATAGTAGTTTTGGAGGGTTTAGCTGTAATAAGCATTGCTTTGTTGTTATAATTTGTAATATTCAACCACTCTACACCACTTAACTCATACATGCATTATAAGTAGACAGTACATGCTTAAAACATGTTCAAAATAATTAATTAAATCAGTAAATATGTCTCAGTTCAATGGAGAGACTACTCAATTTAACTGGAAAATTTAAAAATCTTCATTNCACTAACCACATCACGCTGTAATTATTGTAAGTTGAATCAGTAAAGATCCTCCTGAATTAATAAATCTTGCTTAATAAATTGTCCCCCGACTTCCCTTCATGAACTGCAGGAACTATACTCCCATAAAGGAAGTATAACATTGATGGAGGCGCCGGGTATCCTCCCGACCCTCTCGCCTTACATCAGTTACTCTACCATACACCTCCTCCCCCATTTAAATAAATTCCCCACACACCTGTACCACTTGTCATCCCAAGAATTAATACCTTCACTGACATTGTGCTCTGAAAACCCACATAATTGGGGCTAAGTTTATTTTTATATAGTAGTTTTGGAGGGTTTAGCTGTAATAAGCATTGCTTTGTTGTTATAATTTGTAATATTCAACCACTCTACACCACTTAACTTATACATGCATTATAAGTAGACAGTACATGCTTAAAACATGTTCAAAATAATTAATTAAATCAGTAAATATGTCTCAGTTCAATGGAGAGACTACTCAATTTAACTGGAAAATTTAAAAATCTTCATTGACCTTCTTTCTTCCAGTCCGGGACATACACAACACAGTCAGAGCACACAGTTAACTTTAAAGTTAAATAACCAGATCACTGTTCAAGAAGAACTGACCAAAAGTACACACAATAACAGGCCTTTAACTAGAGGGTATTTACAAAATGTACTGTCTACATCAACATTTCAGCCTACAGTATTGTGAAGACATAGTAAATACCAGACAGTTGAAACCAGCATACCTAAGACAATTCACAGTTACTCCCTCCATTGAAACAGGAAATCACAGATAAGCAAAACCCCCGATTGCCGACGGACCATTTCACTATCCCCTTTCACCTCCTCATAACACAGGTGCACCTTAACTTACATACTCACATATTCACAACAACTGTACACATTCATTCATGAATCAACATGAAAGTATAAGTGAAAAGGTACTCGCCAATATTTTGTTTTAGGTAAATCCTTCAACATAAAATGATGCTGAAGGTCGTATTACTTTCCCTACATATTATTACGCCCTCTATAGCCAACACACCTTACCGAATACACAATGGTATGTACTGGAATCCCATTAAGGCGAAAGTTACATATGAAGAACCTATACCCTTGATTTACCGAATATCCCTCCAACCTCCCTAACGATCGTGCAACCCGGAAATATGGACCCAGCAAGTTTGTGCACTTGACATCCCACACTTATATAAAAAAGCACAATTCGTTTTAAAAACCATAACTGAGTTGCGGACACATCTCCTTATGGAATTCAACGACGACATTAATGTACCAAGTCATAGTAGACGAGGCTTACAATTCCTCGGGGATGCACTAAAATGGTGTTGCAATACTATTTCTCATAAGAATTTCGATCAACTACTGTCCAATGACAAAGTCTTACTGACAACAATCAACACACTTAAGATGTCAACACTTCATAATACCGAGGGCATCCACTCCATACTAGAATCTACGAATAACGCCACTCTCCAAATTGACCGGAAATTACACATTATAAGTGAAGCCTATAATAATATTACCATCTCGCAAAACTCCCAGCTTAACTCACGGCTGGTTACCAAGTTACTCACCTCGGCACAACATATGACTTTTACTTCTATATAAGTATGATTCAGCTCCCTGTTGAGAAACAGAGAACTAACTACACATATTGCATACTGTAAAAATAACTATCTACCACTAAATATTATACTATCATAAATCATTCAAAAAGACCTAAGTAAAATCCAAAATACCATATAAAATAGTAAAATGATACTATCACTCCCACAAGCTAATATTAATATGTATTTTCATTTACGTTTTGCAGAATATTCCCTCGCAGAAACGCAAAAAGTTCTAAAGATAAGGCACCCTTAATCCGAAAAAATGCCAATTGGAAAAAAAAACCAAATTTTTCCTAATGATTTTCAGTTCAAAAATCGCTCATGTCATATAATACAAAAGGAAATGACTATACTAGCGGATATGAACACGCACAATATCTACGACATTCCAATGTCCTCGGAAAATGAATTTGAAATATACCGAATATAGGAAATATTTATTCCCACTGAAAATGCAAAGTGCATCAAGGCAGCCATTGAAATAGTCACTGTAGCGCCTACTAAAAAAGTTTGCTCATTCCATTGAATAAATAACAACAAAATTACTATTATACAAATGCAACCACATGCATAATTAATTGCCAATGCACCCACGGAGTTGTATATTAGTTGTACCAACAATAACAACTCACATACCGTACAACATTGGAACATTGGAAATTTTACTTCCATGCAGATGCAAACTACACCATGGACGCAATACTTTAATACACAGGATTAATATTTGCGACACGTGCGCCCCTCATAATACAACAGTGCATACAGGTATTCCAATTCATCGCTTGAAGGATATTCAATTTCCAACAGAACAACTGAGCACCTTGAAAAGCGTTACCATTGCCAACATACGCGTATACTCGACACTCAATGGGATGTCGGTACCAACCTTACAGACAACACTTCCCCTGAAGATACATATAAATTTTCTCTCTCAACCGATAATACTTTCCCCACAGTCTTCTATTAAATCACGTATGCGGAGTTCTCGTACATAAGCATTTCTTACATATTATTCCTCTATATACGTGTGGTACAAATTGCGGCGAGATTACAGAGTAGCTAAGGCCTTACAAACTGCCAATGCACGCCAGTGTTCCTACCTTGCAACAATTAGCCACCCATCCCTGCCTTTTCCCTTTCATCAGGAAATACGACCAAAAACAGCGGAGGATCAATGGACCCTATGAGGAGATACAAATGGTTACGCGGTGGAGCTTCCGCAACTACAGCGTTTGAAGAAAACAGAGCACGACGATGACCCGCCGCGAAAACGGCGGCGACCACTAGTGCGAGCCGGCCCGCGATGCATCTCGACTTAGACTAACGACCTTAGCTTGCCGGGAGAATGTGCACCAGGAGNCTAGTGCGAGCCGGCCCGCGATGCATCTCGACTTAGACTAACGACCTTAGCTTGCCGGGAGAATGTGCACCAGGATATCTCGCATATCTGAGTGTCACCGGAAGCGGCGAACACAGTCAGCATTATGCATCGCCTCGCCCACGGGTAACTGACCGCGCTCGTACAGGACGCCGACATGACGGTGATCATTTACTTTTCACATCGTCATCGATCTAAATAATTCGCCTCCCGAGAGCTCTCACAACATTCATTTTTTAGTATCATAACACCTTTTTTTACATGTACCACAGTATCTCTACCACCCATCCCACACGTTCAGCTTCTTTCACCCTGATCGGACACTGGGCATAGTGACCAGTAACGATAAAATATGAGGCTAGGCAAATATCATTAACATTACTTATACTTATACCATATTTCCTCACTATGCCTATTGCCTGATATATATGCCTAGCGAAGGATGCATTCAAACAGAGTACGTAAACGATTATAGTGTACAAAGACAACATTATTAGCTAATGATGAATTTAAAATTAGTAAGACTAAAGGCTTCCCTCAATACAATAGTTAATTTTTTTTTGTTGTACATTAAAAAAAGGTCAATAACATGTTAGAACAACGTCAAAGTATGTAAGTGATGTGATCATATTATAATAAAAGTGGTACGTGACATCACTGTGATAGGAGGGTATCTAATCAGTGAGTGTTTTTGAAATTAAAATTAAATTCTCTCAGTAACTGTAAACGAGGAAAAAGGAAAAATAAGGGGGGGGGGATATGGTCAAAGCAGAGATGTTAAAAATGGCGTAAAGTTATTGAATATATTCTAACATACATCAGCATCTAAATATAACAATAACAAGTGTTGAATGCTATATGTGTTTCATATTTTACAATCAAAATGTGCCATTATTAATAATAAGCATATATACTATATTTATAGTTATATTTGTGCATAATATAAATTTTTGTTTATAATGAGTCTTTAAAATATTGTGAAACTGAACATTTGGTTGCTTATATCTTCATTGTACATTATACTGTAGATAGATGCATGCTGGATGCCTCTCATGGTGTAATAAATGCTTTTATTTAATTGTAGATTCTGTATGTTTTAAGAAAATCTTTCATGTTTATAAAAAATTGTTATGTGCGAGTGTTTTGTTACATGCAGAGACAGTCTAAGTGGTGAATTTTAAGAATGAAAACTACTGTATAATTGTACAAGTTCAGGTTCTTGTAGCAATGTATACCATGTCTATGTTATCCATGTACTCTCCCACTTCTAACCCCTTACTCAATTACCACCATTAACTATCCCCGCCCACCGTGTTAGCTCCCATAGCATTACTTACCCCCACCAGCACACTTGCTTCGGACTACATATATACTTCGACCACATCCAGTTCACGCCCATCAGACCGCAACCCATACGTCGCCGACCCAGTGTCTCAGCCACTCGTCAGTACACGACGAACTACGCTCCGCCATCACTTATCGCCCACTTTTACAACCCCAAAATCTAAAGAAGAGAGACAATACGATAATTCACACTTTCANTATGTTATCCATGTACTCTCCCACTTCTAACCCCTTACTCAATTACCACCATTAACTATCCCCGCCCACCGTGTTAGCTCCCATAGCATTACTTACCCCCCACCAGCACACTTGCTTCGGACTACATATATACTTCGACCACATCCAGTTCACGCCCATCAGACCGCAACCCATACGTCGCCGACCCAGTGTCTCAGCCACTCGTCAGTACACGACGAACTACGCTCCGCCATCACTTATCGCCCACTTTTACAACCCCAAAATCTAAAGAAGAGAGACAATACGATAATTCACACTTTCACAGCCTAGTCCGCGTTTCGCTGGCTATACATGGCGCTTCTTACTCAATGCCTGCTTCAGTTTCAGAAAATTTTACCCGTTCTCACTAAGATTCTTCTCTACCAGGGCATTGGGTGAGATGAGGACATCTAGTCTTTATAATGTTAGGGGTGATGTAACGATTACAACACAGGAAGCGAGGCCGGGTAAGGCAGGAATGTGGCCAACGACTGTTATTAAAACAATGTTCACAAACAATGGGGGCTTAAATGTTACGACTGAAAATGCCGGAATCTGCAGAAATACGTAGAATTTCTGGGTCTGGCTGACACAGTGGGGTTGCGGCAATTTCATCAACATCTAACGACAGTAACCCCACCTAGGCTATAGGAGAGAGCCAATAGGAATCAAGGATATCGGAGAAGGTGGGTGTGAACGAGAAGTGTGGTGGACACTGCGGCTACGGGTTGGTGTGTCAGTCGGCGTCGGTCCTCCCTGAACGGCGGTCTCCGAGTGGCGATTGGGGGTAAGTGTCTTACTCTAAGGTGAGAGAGCGAGCCTGTAGCTCCTTATATCCTTGTCCTCCCGTAACATATTGTCCTTCACACCTACCTCGATCCCCAACCCCACTAACCACATTACGCTGTAATTATTGTAAGTTAAATCAGTAAAGATCCTCCTGAATTAATTAGTCGTGCATAATTAATTGTCCCCCGACTTCCCTTCGTGAACTGCATGAACTATACTCCCCTTAAGGAAGTATAATAACGTAATACATACTTTCATAACACCACGCTGAGTGAAAGCAGCACCGTTAATTTGTTTTGCAAAAAAAATACAAGGCTTTCAAATATTCTATCATAGTTTATTCGGTTTAAAGTCGGGCATAGGTCCGTGTAACCGTGCACATTTGCTTATTAGGCACTTGTTACTACACGGGTGACTTGTTTCTTTCGACACATTTAGATACTGGCTAACTTTAAAATTATCTTAACAATTATGCCATTGGCTTTGCAGAAAGGAACAGTTACTGTGGTTCTTTTCCCGTAACTGAAAGAGGTTAGGAAGTATGTTCTTTCAGAAATAATAAAATGTGTCTATCCTGAGCACTCCACACACACACATACACACACACATACTGAGAGAGAGAGAGGGAACTTTGGTAAACCTTCGGATTTGCATTCGGGAGGATCTAGGTTCGAATCCCAATCCACCCATCCTGATTCCAATATCCATTGGTTTACCGAAATCACTCCAGGCGAATGTTCTGATGTTTTCTCATTACAGGTCATGGGTGATACCTTCACATTCCGACTTCCCTGAGCAACTGGCTCCGTCTCTAATGACTTCGCTGTCAACGAGACGCTAAGCTCTACTTAAAGTCTGTTCACGGTAAACTGTGCATTTTTAAAAGCCCTGCTGAAGATGTACTTGTATGTACGTATCGTATTATTCCACCATATGAACAATAAACATTGCCATGGGTCTGATCACTTCATTCATGTGTCGGTCAATTGAAACACTGAAATTATAAGAAAATGTAATGTTTTAAAAATTTGCTAATTCGTACTTATATGAATTAAAAAACAGAAAGCAAAATAAATAATTTCAGTATTCCCAAATATACACCTAACACTTTTAATTCAACGTTAAGAAATAGAACATTTTTCGCTCCGTCGTTACCAATTTTACTGCCCGCACGGCAGTCAGCGTGCCCGTTAAAATACGTGCAGATAGGGCTAGTGACATATTTCAAAAGTTGATTTCAAAAATTCTCAGTTAACCGTGAACAGCCTTTAACACCACGTATACTATTTGCTTAACATACTATGTCGTAAACACATGACTGTAGTGTTGTATTATACATTACTTTTGATTAAATTTTATGTTGAATATTAGAAATAAATATTTGTGGACATGAGAAAAGTATTACTAGTTAATTGCTATACGTGATATTTATATCGAGAGAAAACAATACTGATGTACTATGTTCCATTATTATTGCACTTTTTAACACTATCAAAATTATTTATAATGCCTCAGTATTTTTATTAATTGTTGATTATTTTAGACTGTTTAATATATACAAAACACACAAAACTGCAATAAAAAATTGCTCTAGTCTGTAGTATCGTGAACGATGTAACCTCCATGCAGCAGGGCGCAGCAACAGTTGGAGGGGAAAACAAGAAGTTACTGATATAACTAATGAGTCAAATTTTCTCTACATGGGTGCAAATAAGCTTTATTGAAGTTATTAAAAACTAGGATCGTAGTTAGGCCTTGACGTCTCGTTGACATCAATATCATTACAGATGAAACCAGAAACACATGCAACATTAGTTATACAATTACAAATACACACGTGCTTTACCCGGGACTTGAAACTTGAAACCATAAGCTAGCGTGCAATCAACTACATCACGGAGGTTGGATTCAGAACATCAACTTCAGATGTAAGCAGTCTAATGTTTTAAATGGTAGGGTTTACTAACCTGAAATATTTACAAACCCATCATTTCGAAAATAACTGTCTGAGAACCTTAAAACACGAACGTTTACATGGCCTACCGCAGCACTACAGTTCGTCAGTATTATCTTTGCATATCCAGAAACTCTTCACAGGTCGTAAGAAAATTTTTGAAAATCACAAAAAAATATTTGAAATGCAGAAAAAAAATTTATGAACTCACCAAAAAAATCTTTGGGAATCAACAAAAATCTTTGACAATCGCAAGAAAAGTTTCGAAAATCATTAAAAATCTTTGAAAATTACTGAAAATCTTAGAAAACTCCGTGGAAATCACTAGAAAATCTTTAAGAATCGCAAGGAAAATTTCACGAATCACTCAAAATATTTAAAAAATCGCAAAAAAAAATTGCAGAATTTTTTTTATGAAATTTCCTAAAAAATTTTTTTGAAGATTCTAAGAAAATCTCAGCAAACCGCTAAAAACCTTTCATACAAATATAAATTATTTTAATCATTGTAACTTACAAAAACTCACAGAGAATCAAAAATAGGTGTACAAATTTTTCCTTAGTTGCTTCCCCCTGGGCTTACATGTATAAAACTTAATTTGATTTTATATGTGAGAAATTGAAGTTATAACTATGTTTCAAAATATAACGGTACTTCGAATGCATTTTGATAACACAACACAAATTTTTATATTTAAACATGAATTATTCGTATGTGGTTGTAGTTTTATAATCGGAAAAATTCATAAACTTTGGCTTTTCATTATGCATGAATTAATGAGTTGGCGTTGAAAAAATACTTCTGTCATAAGAACTAAATGTCTATAAATGAATATATATGTAATAAATTTGTACAAAGTTACACTTTTGAAGAATAATAATGATTTGGATGCTATTAAAAATCATAATAAATCTAACTTTTACATTTATCTAACAGAGAATATGTTTATAAAATCTCGAATATGGATATAATTTTCATCACTCTGATCATTGAGAATTTATGCCATTTAATGTATACTCATAAATTCTCATGAATTTGTTTATAAAAATTCTACGTTATACTGAAAATATGTTATTTGAGAGTTAATCACTTGTTAATGTTATTACACAATATTATATAATTTAAGTAAGACGAATGTCATTGTTGATAAAACTATTCAGTTATGTGTTACAAAAATACTCTGGAAGTTCTCATTTGATATCAAAGAAATTTTGTGTAAAATTATTGCATACAGTACTGTAGCTGTTTTTACAAATTATGCTGGTAAATGAAAAATTTGAGAGGATTTCTGCAGTTTAATTTACTAACCCTTTTTCTGTATGTCATGATAATAATTTTATTTATGTTGCACTGGGTAACATTCTCTATAAAACTGATCTGTGTTGATACTATTACCCTTTCAGTAACGAATGTTCAATTTGGAGGTTTAGAGCTTAATTCTGTCGTTTATCTACACATACTTAAAAATGTGTAATTAAAAATATTTTATAGTTAATGAAATTAATAAAGCATTAAATTCCCGTGTTTTAAACGGATCGTTTTTAATAATTTTTAGATTTCTTAAAAAAGTTTTAAAATAAACACATACCATAGTGGTTTTTGAAAATTACACATGAAAATGTGAAAGTAATAAAAAAGATAACTTGTAAGCTTACATATTTACTGCAGCATAACTGAAACGTGTTATGCATATTCCAATCACGTTATCTTTGGTTCGTTTCTCACGCATGGCTTGGCGTTAATCATATATGTAAGGCACACCATTATATTATTTTCTGTCTTTTAATTCCGTGGTGTGTTGAATGATACATTTTTGTTTATGATACATATGGTACCGTAAACTTATAAGAACGCATATTTATTTTCTGTAATTAAGTTCAGTTTAAGTATTTACTTACTGCGCACATTTTTCTGTGAGATAAAAGAGAAGAGAACTTCAATCTTACAAGTACTTGGTCAGTAACACATAATTACAACAAAAAGGCCAACGATTCACGTAAAGAAGCCTTTCGCTTTACCGCACTCAAGCAAATAAACATTTATGTATACAGGTATAACCGGTGCAAAAAGGTAACTTTCTCACTGGAAATTATTGAAATTCTCATTACGCACTGAATAAAAAAAATTTAATAATGTACTAATACACCATCATCAATGATAAACATTAATACAAAACTAATTTTAATCGTTTACCGGCATTTACCGTGCAATGGGAACACGATGCTTACCTTCTTTAGGCAGAGAAATAACTTGATCCGTTTCCCCGTAAAAATCGTCCACATCCTTCTTTACGGACGAAATGTCATTGTCGCTGCTCAAAATCCTCCCGTCCGCCAAAGGTTTTGGCAGGGAAGGAAGAGGGTTATACAGTTTCGGCGGTTCCTTCAAGCGCAGTTTCTCTAAGATTTGTTTTTTAATGAACTCGATGCGTATTGCTGTAAGCTGAGAGTCTGATAAACTCTGCTCGACGGCCGTCCGCCTGGCACCGCATCCCTCGCATCCTTGTAACCCCAGAGGTCGTTCAAGAAGCGCTCTCCACGCCGAGCTAAGCTGGTTCAAGCCAAGGCCTGTCACCAAATACGAGCACAACAGCAAACGCCACGCTGAAAGATACATTGTGATGTGCAGCTTGTGACACGAAGACTGCGGCAGTACCCTGAGAGATATACTTCGACCATGTGCCGGGCTCCACCCAATGAGGCACCCATTGGACATAGCTTCAGTCGACGAACCAATCATCGTAGAAATCAAACGATATGCGACAGAGACGCGTGGCGCGGGAAATCAGCATGACAAACGTTATCAGTTAAACCAGTAACCTTTGAAACCAATTACTGGCCACTTCTTGGTAGTGGGTGAACATGCGATTAAAACAACTTATACAAAAACTTCAACTTTGTCTTGCATCAGAAATAGACTGTGGCCACTCAGCCATGCCGCAATGAGCTGGTAAAGATCTGAACTCTTAATTATTCCTGTAATGTTTACTGCACTGATTAAGTTCAAGTAGTTATGGAGGAACAATGGCATATTGTGTCTACTTCAAAATATGTATTTAACTAGAGAAGAGCATTTTAAATTCGTACGCTCTTTGCATTCTATAAAGGTAAATAAAAATATCAGAATTAGCCTGTCACCAATACAATAGGTGGTGCTTAACTCATATTCCTGTTTAACACGTATAAAGTGGTAAACACAAGTATAGAGCTCACGAATGGCATATTTACCATTGTTTAAGCTAACTATTTATGAAGAAAAAGTTCTAAAAAAAAAAGCAGGTGCATATATTCCTTCACTAAATTACCTAATTATTACCTGCCAATGAGTACTACCGGTATAACAAGTTATTTTTAGCCATTATAGCTATTGTTAAATGCCAATGACCAAAAAATTGCTTTCTCAGAAATAAAATAAATATTATTTTCATTTTCTGCGAGAGGATGTTTATTTATTTATCAAAATAATATAAGTAAAAAGGAATAGTCGTGTTATAGAAATAATTCGCATTATGGCAGAAAACTAATTCTGTACCTCGGAGGCATAAGACATTTTGTCACAAAAACAGAATTGTTCAGTAAAGCAGTTTAAAGTTTGCCTCACAACGTCTGCCTTAGTTACTCAGCTATTTATAATTAAAAATATGTTCATTTTGGTCACAACACTGATTTTAGTCTGAACTATGTAATTTTATTTCTAAATATTTTTTAAAATTTTCTTATGGTATTTTTTATTTTAAAAAGAGGACACTGGGTTCTGTGCCTCTACTTGATTTATGAACTTCCACGTCATAGCGTTATTTTTGCGATAGAAGATAAGGTTAATGAAAGTGCACTTTGCAATTCACATAATGTTTTTAAAATATATGATAACGTTATTACAAATGAAATTATATATAATTAAAATAACGAAATTTTCGCATACTGATTTGGAAAAGTACTACTGGGAAAAGTAGTACTGTGCTAGTGAAAATTCTTATCTCAACCTAATATTGTCCTTCACACTAAGCTACATTCCATTATGTATATTTTTAATAATCATCATCATTGCCTAGTTATTCCCTGGCGGAATAATTATGTCCCAAGATTTTGTCAAATGAATGACAAATTTAAGGTACACATGGCAGAAGTGATATCAAATAATCGTATTTCAGTTATAGAAATAAGTTTTGGCGAGTAACATACATAGTTTAGAACTGTTGGGGGTACCTACTTCTCTCTGATGTATCTTCTTTGGTCAACGTGCTTAAACACACGCAGTTCCAGTGCTTCCTTGCCGGACTTTCAATCTCGCTGCTTGTGAAATAAGAATTGACTGTTTATCTACATCCAATTTTCTCATCAAAAAAGACGTCTCTCCAAGTTCCATATTGTGCACAAAATATTTAATGGAACACAGCCGTACTAGTTGCTGCCAGTTCCAAGGTGTAAAATAGGTATTTTATTCATTATTTTACTATTCCTTTCAATTAGGGCATGAGAAGTATTTTTCTAGCTCAATGAATTGGTTTTGAATCCATCGTAAAATTCTTATTAAGAAAATTAAAAAAAGTAATATACAACTTATACGAACTACAAGCACTCAACACAAAACACCACACCAACAGCTGAATTAAAGTGTTACTTTGTGCACTTTCTGAAGCACCTAGTAGGTTTTAATGAAGCATACAACAACACTATGACCAGATAGCGCACTAAGATAAAAAAACAAAATTGCAGAGGCATTTGTATCAATGTCCACATTGTGTGGTATGTATTTAAACAACATGTGACATAGTGTGAATTTAATGAGGCAGATATTGGTTATTATAGGGCTCTGAACATCCTAAGATAGTGCTTAAAACGGTGGTCAAGAATATGGTACAAAGTTCAATGTGACAGAAAATGGGCATAGTGGGTAGTGGTATTATGTTCGTTCTGGCACAATGTATTTTAAATGTCAGCTGTGTGGCTGTGGCTGTTGCTGGCGGTCTTCAGATCGTCTAGGACGAGCTCGGCCGTCTTCAGCTCGACTTGGGAGGGTGCTCGGTAGTCTTTGGCCCCACTCGAATGTGCTCGGAAGATTTTGATACAGGATTTCCGGTTATACCCGACGGTGCTGCGCAGTCACGGCCACTAACCCTTCAAGCATGTGTATATTTCTGGGAGATAGTAGCCATGTTAGTTTAATAGGCATATGGTATGTTATATAAAGAATCTGTGTTTATTTTCCGATTCAATTTTTTTTTCAATTAAAAAAAATTTCATTACAAAATTATTTTTTTATTTGTACCGAAATCGTACATGGAGTAGGGGAGACCGAGGAGTGTTGTGACATTTTGTACGTTTCCTAGCATATCATACTCAGTTATAGTTCAATATCAGAGTTATATTAACTCAAGGTACTTTGCCTTTTAAACTATGGGAATCAAGACTCAAAATAAAACAAATACTTATAATTCATGAGAAAAAAATGAAAAACCCAAACACTCTCTAGTGTCACAACTCTCCTACTACCGAGGTAAGTTGTGAAAGAGGCTAAGGCGAGTTGTGACAGACGTACATTTAAGGATTTTATGGAAGAAACTTTAATTGTAATGCTATCGTTGGTGATTAAAATGAGTAATATAAGTAAAACGACATGTGAACACAATTTGTACCTTTTTATTCGATCTTTGGTACATACTGCAAACTACAATAACAGTCTTATGAAATAATTATAATCATTTAGATTAATACAACAATTATTGGCACATATTATGAGATCAAGACAAAAACACCGAGCGTTATATAAGCCAGTGTCACTAGAGTTCCTCTCTCTGCCGATGTCATGGCGCTGACGTGCTTTTCTCCCCGTCGCGCAATAATTCTGTCCGGTTTTTGAACCGTTGTTATCCCGGTCTCGTCCATGTTCCATATATCTTTAGCATCAAGTGAATACTTGCTTAATATGCCTGTATAATTGTCAAACAATGCACTCACATTGGTTTTATTAAAGCTTGTAGCGTGAGCTATGCTTGTTGCCTGAGGTAACCTTAAGGACAAGATTAGATGACGTTTTATAAATAATTTAAGCCATACTTCACCCGCCATTTCATTTTCATACCACGATTTTGGAATATTTTTGTTATGCTCCTTTGCTAACCTGAAGGCGAAGCGTATTGTTTCTTTTGTTGTCATTCCATAATTGGAAGCAGCGCAAGTCAACAAATATTCGCATAAAGTCTTTTCTTCCTCGTCGGTAAAAATTGTCTGACTTTGGTACCCGACAGATATAGGTTTCAGTGCTGGATTGTGTTCTACCGATGTTTTCTTTTTTATAAATCGAGACAGTGACATGTAGTTTAGATTATACGAACTAGCAGCAGTTCGAAGACTCTGCCCTCGTAAAGTCACCTCTTCATAGGCTAGTTCGTAAATTTCTATACTGGCCAAGCCCCTGTTCGTCTTCCGCACGTATTGGTTAGGCATCCTAAAACAATAAAATAAGCCCTTTGTATGCAAAGCTACACCAAACAATACGTTTACAACCAAAACAAACTAGTTGTGAGTATACCGAGGAGAGTTGTGACAGCTTGTCACAACTCGCCTAGGTGCGCAAAACCCGCGCTTTAGTCAACTCTTGCTTATAACCTCTAAACACGAATTGAATTTAGATAAGCAATGCCATATTTTAACAGTTAAATAGTCAATGCTCGAAAGGTGTAATATTGCATTGCAATTATCCTAATACGTATCAACTAATACGATATGTAAATATTGGTTACAAACTTACTTTTGGCATTTTCTTCCGAGCTGACGTCGTAAACAGAATACCGTCCCGCACGGATCACCGGCGCGCACTGCGTCAAGCGGGGGGTCGACAACGAATGAGACGTGCGACGTTGCCAGCTCACTAACTACCATAAGTTCTGAGTAATCGGCTTTGTCACAACTCACCTCTGTCACAACTCTCTTCGGTCTCCCCTATTACAGAACCCTGCAGAAGTCTATCATTTGTTACTACATATTTGGTCTCCTTTCTTCAAGTCCAATTCTTGCATGATATCAGAATATGTAAATTATTCATTGTATCGACAATTATGTAAGCAAAGTATGCTATTCGGATTTTTTAAAATTATGTTATGTATATGTTACTAAACCAAGCTAATCATACGTGTAGCGACCACTTACACAAGTATGTTATAATCATGGTATGGATCAGCATCTACCAAAACTTTTATAAGCATAGTTTGTTATGATTAAAATATTAATATTGCTAGGGCCTTGAGACAGGGAATGTATGAGGGTAGCTCAGGTAATAGTCAATATTATCTTCAGCGCTATTACTGACAATCTGTCTTCCAACCTTTCCATCACATCTTTCGATCAATCTCGCAATCTTTCAATATTTTGTCCAATGATTGAATATCGCCATCATTGTATCAATCTTCCAATGTTTCCAAAAATCTTTCGATCAATCTCACATTATTCCAATATTTCCATCAATCTTTCGAGCACTTTCGCAGTCTTCCCATCAATCTTCTGTTCTTTCCATCCTTCGTCCAATCTTTCAACTATTCTCTAAATCTTTCCATCAAGCTTTCGATCAATCTTGCAATCTTTCCATCAGTCTTCCCAACAATCTCGTAATCTTTCCATCTATCTCGTAATATTTCCATAAAATCTTTGATCAATATTGTCGCATTGTAAAATGTTAAGCTTAAATTTTTTATTTTTTTTCGATTTTTTTTCACTATCTCATTTACTCATGAAAATTCTTAAAGTTTTTTGTGTAGCGGCTTGTAACTTGTATTTCTAGAACGGTCTCGGTTGTGTGTTATGTGTGACAGTAATGTGTATTGCGGCAACTCCTGGACCGGTTGTATGCCTTTGTAGTGTTTTGTAAGTTCGTTACAAAATCATGGCACAATTTTCGCTGCTAAAATGCTTTGCTGTTTTAAACGCCGAGAATTTCCGTTGGCTTACAATAACAGGAATTGGGTCAGGACTGGCTCGTCGAAGCTACGAGAACGGGTGACTTGATCGGTCGGCGGGTGTTGTAACTACAGGCATGTGTAGTAGGGGGCTGGCCGGTAGAGTGTGTCTAGATCGCGCCGTAGCTGGGTGTGTATCGACCGCACGAGATGTGAACGGCGTAGATTTTTCTATTCCGTGGTTGCTCATTTTGCGTAACCACGGAATAACATCAATAAGATGATTATTTGCACACACATGTAAGTATTTAAGGGGTAGATGGCTTGTAGCATGGGTTTCAGACTCTCAGTCGCTCTCAGTATCTCATTCGGGCTCTGTCAGTCAGTCGGTCTCAGTGTCTGAGTAGCTCAGTTTGCAAGTGATCCCGCCATGGCTGCCTACTGCTTCGGTGGCGCAATCGTGGGTGTTGATCTTTATTTGTGTTTAGGATGTGGCAGCATCTAAAGATGGTATGGATTATCTCTTTTTGTTTGTCAAAATGGTAATTGTTATAATTTAAATAATCTTTAAAAAAACCAGTGTAAGTTTGGATGCGTGAAATTAAATAAGATAGATACCAGTTTCGAAGTCTCTTCATTAACCTTCATGCCGCCATGTTGACATGTCTTAATTTTCCTGCCAAAAACTTGAATTTTTTTTATTATTTTATTTTAACTTAGTATCATTACTATAAACTTTGTAAATCCCTCTCTCTGCCCGAGTTGCTCATCCTATCCTTTTGGTTACGAATACTTGTATATACGTTCGACGCTTTTGATTACTTTTATTTTATTCTCGTTCATTTAACAAACCTTACTCCCTCTAACCTTTCCAGAGGTTACATAAAAAGAATCGCGGAGCCTTCCGGGTACATTCCACTCAGTTATTTAGGGTCATGTTTAACGAAAAATTTAGCTCACATAATTAAAGTGAAATAGTTAATTTTATTTTGTTGTTTCGGCAGGAATACGACTTAAAGTACGAGGACTAATTCAGAAGTTATGGCAACTATTTTTTATCTCACGAAAATGACCCAACACAGGAAATGTACTATATACAGTTGAAAGTGTACGACAAGCACGTTTTAAAGGTGACACCAAATGGGGTATGGATGCAGGAATGTCTGGCAACGAAGAAAGACAAACATGGCTGCATTAAATCACCGTTTAGTTGATATATTCTCTTACAAACTGTATACACTCATGTGAACGAGTACGTATCGTACGTGTACGAGCTGTTTAACATCCTTCAAAGTAATCTCCTATGTTGTTTACGGTTCGTTGCCCGCGATGAGGCAGATATCGTCTCAGCATTTCGACGAGAGGTGGCACGCATTGACGGATCTCATGCAGCCGGTGATATTTCCCGTTTTAAAATTTAAATTCTAGGAATACAAGCAGGAGGCACATACAGTTTTCTGGTATTGAAAAAATATAAAATAAATTAAATGTCATGTTTTTTTAGCAGTTAAATTAAGTAAATAGTTGCCTTTTACATTGGCTAAAAATAAATTGTTTTGGCAGACATGAACAACCTTGTATATATTGTGTACAGATTATGTAATGTTTCATGGTAAATATATTGTTCTCATTCGCAGTCTTAAACAGTATTAGCACTGGAAACACTCGAAAGTGATTGACATTATACCTATACCTCCTATGGTTTATACATTAAATGCCGTAATATGCGCACATCATTGGCGTAGTCGTAGCTTAGCAGAACATTCAGTACTTATCACACAAGATCTATAGACACCAGGTCGTCTCAGAATGGCCAAAATAAGTTCAGGTCATTCGGATATCTTCGGAAATTGACGTCGTTAGAAGACCTCCAATATTAACAACTGTATTGCGTTTGTATGTAATCCTGTAGCAAGTTGATATACGGGATGAGTATAAAAGAATACCCCAACTTTGAAGGTCTATAATATTAAAACCAAACAACCTACAACCTTGATTGACCAATCAAACGAACCGTGGAACCATGAAGTTTGTTTACCATACATTCATAAATGTTCAATATGACCACCATGAGCGGCCCGAACGACATCATTGAGATAATCAAACTCGTTCCACACTGTTGTCAGCATGTCCGCTGTTACGGTTAGGATGGCGTTCGTAACATTGACGACCTCAAAACGAAAATTGCGGGCGCCACCCAAACCGTAACACCGGACATGCTGACAAGAGTGTGGAACGAGTTTGATTATCGCGTAGATGTAGTTTGGGCTCTCGTGGTGGTCAGATTGAACACCTTTGAATGTATGGTAAATAACTTCACAGTTCCACGGTTCATTTGATTAGGCAACCAAGGTTGCAGGTTGTATGGTTTTGATATTATAGACCTTCAGAGTTGGGGTATGCTGTTATACTCATCCTGTATGATTCAAAATAAAACGATTCAGAAACGCGAATTATTGGGTTGTGTTCAATAATAGTTGACAAGAAATAATAAGTAAAAATCTGCTTCATAAATTCAGTACCATGCGTCTCCAAGTAATAAATTATAGTGACAATATATTCGGCCTCGTTAGCTAGATGAAAATGAACAACTTACAGTCTGTGTGTGTTGGTTTTATTTTACGAAAACAACAAAGAGACATGAAAGACGATGTTTTATGATCACTGCAGACGGTAAGTTTTCTTTTTAGTATAATGCAATTGAGTTCAGCTGTCGCATGCTTTATGTAGTCATTTATGCACCGGTAAATATAAGCCACGGTGCTAGAATTTGTTATACTGTACTTACATTCATACAAAAACTTACATAATTACAATTTTGTCATGTTCATGCTATTATTTTTAATTTCCCAGCAGCAATTTTCCCCCTTGAGTGGATACAAACCATGAGATCTTATTGTGGCTATTAAATTTTTATAACCGATTTTATTAAAGACCAATTTGCAATACTGTCCTCAATCTGTTTTGTATTATTAGCAGTGCTCTGTAGGTTATTTAAATTTATTGTATTATGTGAATGAGTACAATTTTTCACAAACAAACCCAGGTTTGACTTTAACAACAGCTTACAGACATGTTCGTTATATTATTTGTATAATTTTCTTTATCAATTTTTCTGAATCTCGTTTGAATAGGGCTACATAGGCTAGGAATTGTTATCACAATTTTGATAATAAAGAAGATTACAGGCTCGTCTCAAGGAAAGGTTTACAATATAAAATAATTATATGTATCGAAAGTACTATTCATGCTAAACCATAAGCCTATGTTCGCATTAGTATATTTCGTATACAAGATGAGAATCATGATAGTGGGAAGGGCTATGAAGACCAGGGAAATTATGGGTGTATATACATTAAAAACACAGAAAAAATATTTCCAAGTAAATTAAAAAAATTTCCAAAAATAGTAATGGCCACAACATAACTGCTATTTCACGCAAAATCTGCATCACTCTACTTACCGGAGCGCGAGCCATAGCGAGTATGGAGTGCTGCACCAATTTACTTGCTTCATTTTATTTTACCCAATTCGTACACGAAAATGCATGAAACAATTCTGCGTGTAAGGGATTGGGGAAGAGGGGATACAAAGCGGGTAAATTGGGGTGACCCTATGCAATTGCTATTGCTCGTGCTTCGGGAAGCAGAGTGGTGCAAATTGTGCATGAAATCACAGGTTTGTGGCTATATTCTCGGACGAGAGTAAGGCGGAGGAAATATTAAAATAACGTAATGCTAGTCAACACTTGTAATCAATTGTGATGTTTTGCACTCACCTATATTGGTAGTGCATACAATTTTTTGGCACCAAAGAGGAAATGGTACACATGCATGGTTTTGCCGGGTAACCTATGGCGAAACATGAATCATGCTAGGTACCTGATCATATGCTAATTGGTAAGCGTCCAGGTAACACCCTCTGCATAGCTGACTCGAATCCCCCAATACACCAGTCTGTTCACTCTCCATTCGTAAATCCCAATTATTCCCTCTGCTAAGATAGGCGAACGCCAAATACTCCTCTCACTGTGTATCGCACTACCTTCGATCCAAAAGTTACCTGCACTGAAATTTTCCAGGCTAATAGTAAATTCTGATACAACATACTCTTTCACTTTTCTTCTTGGCACCTAGCCATTACTATAACATCAAGGGCAGCAACATGGTGGTTTGCGTAATGAGTGACGGGTAACTTCTACTACTACATCACCACAATTTTTCTTCACAAAATACACAACGAGGACTCGTAAACGCACAATTTTATTGCGATAAGTGTAATTTCATGAAAATAAAACATGTTTGACACACTTAATTCCAGTTTATGTACACAACAAGATATGTCACTCTGGAACAAGGTAGCCTATGTCATTCTGGAACTTCATTTTGTGTACACCGACCACATAATCTCATTAAACACTTCCATGTATTTGCAACTTGAGGGGTATACTAGAAGTAAAATATAGCAAAATTAAGATGAAGAAACCTTTCCTTCAGATGAGACCCTAGTCTTAACAATTACCACAGATGTTTTGCATAATAAGTATAAAAGTTTTTCCACCCCTTTTGCAGTTACAGAATATAAAGTGGACACACATCACATTTGAGTGACTCATGCAGCAGAAGTGAGTGGTTAATTGAAAAATACTCACTCTTTTTTATCTTGTAAATACTTANGTTCCACCCCTTTTGCAGTTACAGAATATAAAGTGGACACACATCACAAGAATGTTTGACATTTGAGTGACTCATGCAGCAGAAGTGAGTGGTTAATTGAAAAATACTCACTCTTTTTTATCTTGTAAATACTTATGTTGTGTTTTGGGTTCTCTACAACCTACAGCGAAGTGTTGCAATGACAATTGTCAAAATTAATGGGTTCATTACTCACTCTCCTTGCAGAAATCATTCAAACATCACATGCCTATATTTCTAAGCAGTTACAGTGCAATTTTGTATGTAACTGCACATTGTTAATTGGTACTGTATTATTTTGTAGGTGGTGAAAAAATTGCAAATTTGCGATATGGCACTACATGTCATGAAGCATCGGCTGGGGAAAGTACAGGTGTTGAAAACCGTTGACTTGGCAGTGACATTATTCGTAAGGATGCAGAGACTTCGTCCCATCTCTAATGTTTCATCATCTGAAGGCACTTGGTGATATAAATTATGCCAGATACAGTTCGAAGTTTGCAGGCATATTCCACGCTTACCTGCAAGTTATGTTTATAAGATTTATTGGCTTAAAAAAAAATTTCTCACGTTTCCGATACTGTAACTGTTTAAAAAAAATTTTCTTAATATGTTAATATTATTTATTTAACCTTTTCCCCTTCCACATACAGTTCATGAATGATGAGATGTAAACAAGTTGCCTGCATTCATCAATTGCATTTGATATTGTCACATTGTATTTGTAACTAAACACTAATTATTTGTTAGTTGAATTAGCATGTGGCTGCATCAACAAAGGAGGAACAGCCCGTGCATTCACATACTATCATTTTATGTGAACAATAAATATATTAAAAATAATATCTGTTAAAAATAATTTTACACATCATTATATAACTGAATGGGGACTAGTAGTATACAAATGTTACAGTCCAAATTCCTAAGTTACATTTCTGGAATTCTGAGCTCTACTACTGTTTTCCCAGTGCCACAACTTAACTTTGATTATGTTAATTCGTGTTTAATTTTAGGTGGCTTAAACCTTCAGTAAGTATGCATGGCTATCTGTGTGTAAAGCCTGACAATATTATCTATTACACATTGCATTGTAATGTTGTACCAAACACTCGTAAGCAAAACAATAAGAGATTAATAAAATGGATTAGTGTAGTTAATGAATCCTGGAAAACAGTATGGGAAAATTAAACTGCTTATTGTTTGCAGGTAGGAGTTTGGCCCTTTGATTGCCATGATAACAATGTACTACTAGGAATGCCATTTTAACAAGACTATCAACACTGGGTACTAAAAGTGTAACATCACAAATCTCTCATTTTGTCAAGCTCCGTATAAGTATCTCATGTGGTGTAAATTTATTGTGCTAATAAAAGGCAGTTTTTGTGAATTTACATTATGGAAAATTCTAATTATTAACTTCTGACAAGGATGATGCAATAGACTCAAATTATATTGCATCTGTAAACCTAAGCAGCTGTAAACTCGAATAAAGCTCCAAAAATCAGTCCTATAGGTGCACTACAGTTATGCTTTGCTTGAAAATTTAATGTTGCTTACAACTCAACATAGCATAAGTATCAACACCTTATAAAAATATATTTAATATTTTAAATTTTACAGAGGTGTGCACATACATTAGGGCCCAACAATCATGATAATCTGATGTTTGTGTGATAAAAACAAGTTTCTTGTACCTCTCAGTGTATCACAGTAAGTTTTCATTTCATAGCATTACACAGGTAAAGGAATATTATCTACACCAATTGAACATACTATTCTAAACAAGCACCTCATTAATCTGCCAACCAACAATGAAATTAATACAGATTTTGTAGACATTATTCTCATTTGTCAAAATGTACAGCATTTGTCTGAAATGTACAGGAAAAACATGAACCAGGATTATATCTTGAAAGATAAGCATGTCGGTCTTGTGAGGCATCCGAAACACCTAAACTGTTGAACGTATCATGCAAGAAATTTACAAATGCATATTTCATCTGGCACTGATAACATATTTTTTAGTATTTAATTAAATCTGTAAAAAAGTGATTTTGCAAAGGGGGGGATCAAGTAATTGTAACGGATACCTTATTAATTTCTTCAGAAAATGCTGTAAATATATATTTAGGCATATATGCCTATTACTACCACTAATATGTAAAATTGTGCCATTATGAGTGTGAGCTTGGCGGCAAAATGTCTCCAATGTAGGATAAGGGAGGGAGGATGCCTTTAGGTGCCTGTCTTACAAATGTAATTTGGATGCTATCAAAATCTTCTGCATAAAAGATAGAGAAAAGTATGTAACCCAAAAGTGAAGATGAACATAATTATCAGAAATCCACTATAACAATTCATTGGAGATTGTATACAATTTATCCATGCTTCCCGGTGAACAAAACCAGTTTGTATGTCCATTGGCTGTCATTCTGGAGCCCTTTACTATATTTAAGGAGGGAAAATGTACACCCTGCTCCCCCTTGTAGTTTTTATGCCACTGGAACAAGGTTTGTAAAGAAGAAATTGTCACACGTAGTTACCCAATTTACATTTAAAAAATCTGTCTCAGTACAGTTAATTTTCATTTTCACACTTGCATACATACATAGGAACAAGTATGCCTGTGTGCTTGAATGCATATGTATGCATCCACATAAGTAATACATACATGACTATGTAACTAGGTATATCAATGCGTATGTACATACACATACATTTGTGCATCATACTTAGCCTACAGTGTATATACATACATGTGAAATGGCAACATTCAGTTTACCCAACCCTAGGAAACAGTTTTGTCTTGTTTGCTGTGTAGTTTACAAAGTATAATTTTAAATAACTCAAAACACATTCGTATAAAGCATACATAAATACTTATAACTGTTTCGTATGTTGCCACTTTGCATATTCTTATACTGAGACTCAAGAAGGATGCACCTTTAAAACTGACTGTATTGATATACATGAAATTATGAAGAATACTTGTGTAATGGTAAGTTCACATTAATTACGAACAAGGAAAAAAAACGTTTTATAGAGTAATCTGGGATAACCGATCAACTTTAGCTCAGGAAGTTCTGAAACAAGTTTAACTTACACAAATGACCATTAGTACTATTAATGATTACACAGCAAATCTTGCAACCACTGTGATTCAAAGCTACCCGCCAATTTTTTACACTGTATCCTTGTATTTATATGCAGTAGAATAAATTTTACTCAGACATACAGGAGTCCAGGTATCCAATTTTAGCCATTAAGGCATATCGAAGTCTTGTGCTTTTTTTATTGTAATATTATTTTTAATTCTATGTATATTCACATTTACATTATGAACCCATGGTAGGAATTTTTGTATCCTTGAACAATGTGGAACTGTCAAAATCTATTTCAGGCAGGAAAGATAAAAATTTAAACACAACAGTGATAAAATAGTACATACTACCAAATGCAACAAATACTGTTGTACACATAATTTTGTAGGAACACTAAATCTTTACAATCACAAGATCCATTTGCAGTATGTTGGTAAACACTTTGAATTTTTACCTTAAATTTTTGCCTGACATTGGAATAGTCACAGGGATGCTATATCAACACATACCCATACAAATATGTATATGTCCACACACGTACTACCAGAATAACAAATTAAAATGATAACAAACTCAAAAAATAAATACAAAATTGTGAAATAGGATGAGTTATCAAAGGAGTGCAGTGAAATATTGCACACAAGTATAGCAGATCACAGACGAACATCTATAAACAGCCTTGATGCATGCTGTGTCCCTCCTCCCCTAGTTCGTTCGTCCCACTACAACAGCGAAGCATCGATGTGCCCTTTCCGATAAAGGAGGGAGGGGGGAGGCAGTCGGTCCGAATGCGGCTGTCACCCCCTCCACGACTCCTACACCAACGATATGCACCGGAGTGCACCTCCCTTCTGCGACCACCTGAGTACTGCCGGAGATAGGTGATCGTCCTGCTTTCATGCCCTCGAGAGAGATCTTTTGAGAGTGTGATAATTCGGGCCCACCAATACTGCTAAGAGACGTCCCCAGTAAGAATAGCGCCGGGGAAATGAATGCAACAAGAGGGACACACTGCTTACAATTATCACAAATACCCTTGTGTACCCCCTCCATTCTCTGTTTGCGTCCCCGTGCGAGTGTTTTGCATGTAGTCCGAGTGTGTAAAATGTTCAGTAATTTTTGGGCTCTAATAACACGTAAACAAACCGCATATTTTTGCACCCTAGTAAAAACGGGCTTTGTAAAACACATATTCAAACATAGCTACCCACACCACTCCTACGGTCAGAATGGACTCTTCCACTACAAGCCACCTGCTGCCACCCCCAAATTTCCATAAATTAGGGTGCAAGTGATTTTTGCATTAATTAAAATAAAAATGCTAAAATGTAAGCAAACTCAATGTACACAGAACATTCCGGGAGAGACAGCCTGGTGGCATATTTAAATTACATTGTGTATCAAATTTATTACCAATTCAATTTCTTTTTATACTCAATTTACTCATGGAAATAATAATGTAAAGTGGTCTTTATTTTAGCTACGTGTATGTGTGTTTTGGATGTATTTGTTTTCCCAGTAAATGCACCAATGTATTTTTTGACTCACTTGGCGCGCTTTCGAGCCGGGGTCCATAGTGGGCCAGTAATGCTCAGCCAGTTGGTTCTGCACGCGCTGAGGGAATGGACACGCGCCGCGCACCCCTGGGCTCTTTAACATCTTGTACCAGTCTTTGTGTATCAATAGTTATTTATTTTATTCTGGAACTTAATTTACTCCTTTTCTTGGCTTAGCCTGGGGGCAGTGCCGTTCTCAGCCCCGCCTGCTCAAAACATGCCAGGGGTTTAATTAACTTAATTATTTTTCATTCGCCACATGTCTCTTTGTCAGTGTCAATGCTGGAACCATGTAAGTACCTCGTATGAGGGAATAAATAGTGAGTAAAATAAGTGCAAGTGATCTCTTGTTTTTATTTCACTATCGGCTGCTTAATGGCCACGTAACATAATTTTGGGTCTTCTACCCACTAGTTCACTGAACCCCTGATCATATATTTGTGGTGTTTTGGCATGCGATATGGCCACTTAACAGTCTCTGTGATAATTAGAGGTGTATGAGGAGGCCTACACCCTGGTTGGTAGGCATAGGCCGAGCTTAACAACATTACCGACGGCGTCGACTCATCACGTGGTGTGAGCTCAGGAGAAGCCATGTAGGCGATCGGCCCATCCCTGGATGAGTATCTCATGCTCTAGCGCCCTTTTCCATCCTTGTAAATACCATAACACCTGTACTGAAAACCTAACCTCACTTTTCCCTGCTCCTAAGACCACGACAACCCATCATGTGGCGCCCTTCTGTGTAACCACTTTCTTCCTGAAACCTTAATCACATACATGTTTCCTACTCCACACGCCTTGCATAATGTGGCAATCCTTCCATGTGGCACCTTTCTGCCTGAAAACTTAATCATGTATACTTTTCCTACACTACAAGCCTTGCATCATGTGGCTTTCCCAACTGTGTGGCTAAAATGATTGTCAAAATCCTAATCACATTAAACCTGTCCTATGCCTAACCTCAATATGTAAACGTTGCCTTGTTATTGCAAGTGCAATATTTACGTGTCCAATTTTCCTGTGGAAAGAGTATATTTCTTTTGGCCAACCTCTCAAAATTCCTGGCAAAAAGGCCTGCATCCTAAATTTCCAATATCCTCGCCGAAGGAGACTATGCCAACACCAATCAGCAAGAACATCGTACCAGCCAACCAGCTCCCTAATGGTAATTGGACCGAATGCCACCGTTTTTAAAAGCACCAACCACCTCCTTTCTCTGCCCCCCCCCCCAGGCGAGACAATGAGGCGACAGCTGGCAGCATTAATGCATAATGCACAGCCCTTACCTCCGCTCGGGTGGGTTACCCCTCCCATGCATTGGGCAGGGGAGGCAGCCCCAAGCCAGGTGGTTTGTTGACCCTTGGCGAAGATCAGCTGGGCACAATTGAATTTCCCCACCAATTGCGATGTGACAGCAGGTTGATAGATTGGCTTACCTCCAACGAAATAGTGAAACAACTGTGCTTGAAGTCTGTGCATCCACTACCAGACCCAGATCCTTTTACGTTAGTGCAACTTCAAACTTGCACCCTGTGGAAGTCCAGAGACTGTGCGAGGACATTGACCAAATCAATAGTGAACTGTGCTCCGACACCGTTTTGCGCACCACCGTGGGCCAAACGGCCAATTTGTGTGATCGTTGTGTGAGACCTCGTCAGGTCCAGGGTACCGTCGACCCTGTCCGTGACACAAGGAGCTGCTAGTGCGCCATAAACTTTCAAACTGGTGCACCCACCAAATTTCGGAGAACCATTTGAAAATGCAGCAATGTGCATTGGTGTGACAGGCTTAGCCAGCCACCCTTGTGTGCACTCTGTGCTGCCAAGTGTACTACGACAAGCATGTGTCACAGCAGCAACTTGCCACTGTCAACATCGAGAAATTTTTCCAGTCAAAAGCTGCCATGCTCACCTGTTGTTGTAAGCACAACAACCCAACCAGCAACATTTTGTGCCACTACCAACAACAAAAACAACCAGTATGAGAGATGTCAACAAGCCTAATGCCAGGGACGGAGCTCCGAGTTCACGTGTTTTGACAGCTGCGTCAACTGGAGATAGTGGTGTGTTCTCGGGAATGAGTGTATCATATATCAACAGTGCACGTCACAGTTCAGCCTGCCAATACTGCCACGCTCACTCTAGGGCCAGCATGGTCGAGCTTCCTCGCTCTCCCCTCAAGTGGCGCATTCTACGCCGCTCCTCCACATGACCACTCGACTGCATAGCAACACGCCCACCCAGGCCACAACAACAACACAGGCACATAATCTCTTGGCAGCGGCACCAGCATCCACAGAAGATCCTACCCACAGAAGATCCTATGACCTTTCTACACAACTGCACGAGCCGACTGCAATGCTATGGTGTGGAAGAGGAAGACTGGCCCAACTGTGTGGGAGATCGCTTAAATGGTGATGCTTGACAATAGTGGTGCGGTATTGCACATTACTGCATAACCTGGGAGGAGTTTCGCCGGTGACTTAGAGTGCCATTTCGCAGGAACATTTACATCTCTGCAAGCACTCAGCCATGTGATCTTAGAAAATCAGAAACCCGATAAACGGTTGTCTACATTTGCCACGCAGAAAATTAATTTATTGCCCACATACCACTCGCACATGTCAACAAAGAAGGTACTGTAAGCAGTTGCCAGAACAGTGTGACCGGAATACCGCGGTGCGCTCGCAACACTCATCTATTATTCAGTGGATTACTTCATGCGCTCTATAGTGATTTTAGAACAGATTTCTGTATAAGCACCTGTGCCACCGCATCGCGACTTCGCGCATTCACATTGGTACCGGGAAGACGAGACAAAAAGGGGACCAGTTGTGAAGGACACTGACTCTAAAAGCTCTGAAAAAGTTTCAAAACTGCCGAAAATCACAACCTCTAGTGACGGACCTGGTTCGAAGAAAAAGGATCAATAGGGACTCAGATCAAACCCGCTCAGGACGTGGACAGCTGCCGTCTGACTGCC
Source organism: Clitarchus hookeri (assembly GCA_002778355.1). NCBI lineage: Eukaryota > Metazoa > Arthropoda > Insecta > Phasmatodea > Phasmatidae > Clitarchus > Clitarchus hookeri. Next base: position 313,299 of record NQII01000142.1, read on the forward strand.
GTTTCTGCGATGGCCAAAGAATGTACTGGCATGATGAGTGCCCGAACCATCCTAAACAGCCACGTAATGGAAAACTTAAGTCGGGAAGTAGAGGGACGGGGTAAAGTGGCCATGCATCACACACACCCAGGAAATCAGTGTTGATTCTTGACAGACTCTGCAACAGATACTTATCAAATCTGCAGTAACCAAAACCAAGTTATTCGCATTCCAGTAATTTTGAATAACCAACAGTGCCATACCTTAATTTCGTATGTGTAAATTTGGTAGATGTGTGCAAAATTAAACTAGCAAACCAAACTGTTCAGCTAACCACCAAAACTCACACTGGTGAAATCATAGAGGAAGTGAAAAAAACAGTGTGCATTAGGGACGTTGAAATGACCAAAACAGCTTTTCTTTCGCACGACTTGCGCGACGATGCAATACTCTAAATAATGTGGCTAAAGGACCAAAACACTTTAGTGGTTGTGTAAGCTTGGTTCGCAGCAAGCTTACACAATGGGTCCTATTTTTGCTATATTTTGACTTCAAAGTACAACATGTGCCGGGGTCAGAAAATCAGCTGGCTGACGTGCTCGCAAGGTCACCAGGCGAGACAACAGTGTGCGAGGAGGACAAGTGGGAGCGCCTCCTACTTCCCTCTCCGCCTGACCAACCTGCTCCGGCCGAAGGTACCGTTATGTGCGCGCAACTGACTGCAACTTCTCAGAATCCCACTCTCACTGATGCTTATGCACGCTTAATATAGGCGCAACAGACATATCCAGTAACTTGCAAGTGGATAGGGGATTGTGCCACAGTAATTAACGAGATATGGCACATTGTAGACGACCGCCTGGAATCCCGTGTAAACAACACAAATGAACACTGGACTACTTGTGTACCACGTGAAGCCCATGACGTAGTGTTACAGTTCACGCATGGGACAGAAGCTGCAGGCCACCCAGGCCATCCACTGCAAACCCAGCATAATGCGAAGAGACATTTTTATTGGCCAGGCATTTCGTGCGATACTCGCAAATCTGTGCATGTGTGTGCTGTTTAATTGTCTTAAAAGCTGGCGCACTTATGGCACGCAACAAAGGGCACCAAGGCTGCAAACTGAACACTTTGAGAAGTTGCCCTAGATCTCATGGGACTGTGCCATCGTAATGCCACAGGGAAGAAATTTCTGCTAGTGGTAACAGACTTATTATCAGATGGGAGGAGGTATACACAATATCCAGTGTGCGCATGAAGTGCATGGCAAAACAGTTAAAAACTGAATTTTTCCCACGATGGGGATACACATGCACAGTGCTATCAGACAATTGTACCCCGTTTACTGGATGTAAGTGGCGCGAGTGCTGCATGAAGTGGGGTGATGTGCATAATACTACTGCTATTTATCATCCACGCACCAACACAACCGAAAAAAGAAACCAAGAGCTCAAAACTCAGCTTCGGTTGCGCATGGATGATAACCATGCATCCTGGGCCGACCGCCTGCTGGCAGCGCTGTTTACAATATGCACTAGCACCAACCCAGCCACTAGAAAATTTCCAGCCGAGTTGCTCCAAGGTCGCCAGCTCTCTCTGCCAGGGAGTTCGTGTATGTGCCCCAAGGCCAGGTCAGTGACTCTGAGAGCAGCAGAGCACAGTGGCGCCGAAGAGGGCATGCCTTACGGCAGGCGAACAAACACCAACAAAAATGCATGGTGCAGTAGCTGCCTGCCACCATGTGCCCACCTGCTGCTCTACAGCAAGGCCAGGTAGTTTATGTGCTGTCACATCATCTATACGCTGCATCTAAGAACTTCTGTGCCGGTCTCGCGCCTGAGTGGAGCAGGCCGCGTGCTAACTTTAGTCGCCAAAGCAAGACGATGTATCTGGTGTGTGTGGGGAGATGGCTCTGCAAGCCAGTCCACAGGGACGACCTACATCACACCGACACGACGTCCTCCCCAATGCCACCACTGCAGACGTCCGCGTGGCATCACCTGGCACCGACGCACCAGCCACACCACTACCACCTGCAAGCGAATTAGATGCCACGACACCTGAGTCCGCGACCGATGGCAGACTGCAAAACCTGTTGCAGCCTGCGACACCTGGCATCCCGATGCCCCTGGGGCCCACAGACAGCAGGTCATCAATGGATACCTCGAGTGTCCCTGCCATCGACACAACAATTGAGACTGCACAAACGATGCCTTGTGTCGCGACATCGAGCATCGTGATTCCTACCTCAGTCCTCGCCGCTCAAAGTTAACCACCAGGGGTGCATGCCTTGATCACACTTCCGACAGCGCCTCCCCTCACCGGCGATATTGCAATGCCACAGAGACGACTGGCATCCATAACAAAGAGTGAGATCTCCAGCGAGCCAATGGTGGGCACGACTCCATTATGTGATGGGGATGCCCAACCACCCATCCAGCGCTTCGAGCAGCCATGCCGCATACCTGATGCCTTTTCCAGCAGCAGTGACGGGACCGAGTTGGAGGAGGGCTCTACCCCCTCATCCAATCCATAAGTCTCTATCATCCACTGTGTGCGTCCTGCACGGCATGTGGAGGCCACCTGCCTCCCTCTGCAAATATTCTAGCACCATGACAGCAGGTCTCATGCCCCGACTCACCACCTCCACTGCGCACCCGAGGCCCATACCACCTGCGACCTCGGTGAGGACCACAGTGACCATCCTGTTGCCAGAAGCTGACCATCAGGGATCAATGGGCTGCAGCAGACGAACAGCCTCCGGAAAGGAGAGGGCATATGATGCGTGCTGCATCGTCCTCCCTTTGCCCGTTCGTCCCGCTACAACGGTGAATCTTCAATGTGCCCTCTACTTCGGGGGCAGTCGGCCCGAACGTGGCAGTCATACCCTCCATGAATCCTACATGGGCGACATGCATTGGAGTGTACCACCCCTCTGCATACACTTGAGTACTGCCGGAGTCAGGTGACCATCCCGCTGTCATGGCCTCAAGATAAATATTTTGAGAGCATAATAATTTGGGGTGACCAATACTGCCAAGAGACATGCCCAGTAAGATTCCCGCCGGGGAAATGAATGCAGCTAGGGGCACACAGTGGTTACAGTTTTCACAAAACCCCTTGTGTACCTCTCGCCAAACAGTTTTTATGTCCCCATGCGAGTATTTTGCATGTAGTGCGAGTGTGTAAAATGTTCAGTGATTTTTGGGCTCTAATAAGAAGTAAAAAAAACCCCATATTTTTGCACCCCAGTAAAAACGGGTTTTGTAAAACACACATTCAAACATAGCTACCTACACCCCCCCCCCTTTTTTTCACTCTGTGATCAGAGTGAACTCTTCCACTACGAGCCACTTGCTGCCACCCCCAAATTTCCATAAATTAGGGTGCAAGAGATTTGTGCATTAATAAAAATAAAAATGCTAAAACGTAAACAATCTCAATGTACACACAACATACCGGGATAGACAGCCTGGTGGCATATTTAAACGACATTGCATATCAAATTTATTACCAATTCAATTTATTTTTATGCTCAATTTGCTCATGGAAATCAATACTGTAAAGTGGTCTTTATTTTAGCTACGTGTATGTGTGTTTGGATGTATTTGTTTTCCCAGTAAATGCACCAATATATTTTTTGAAACACTTGGTGCGCTTTCGAGCAGACGTCCATAGCGGGCCAGGAGTGGTCGGCCAGTTGGTTCTGCACGCGCTAAGGGAATGGACACGTGCCGCGCACCCCCGGGCTCTTCAACATATTGTAATGGTCTTTGTGTATCAATAGTTATTTATTTTATTCTGGAACTTAGTTTACTCCTTTTCTTGGCTTAGCCTGGGGGCAGTGCCGTTCTCAGCCCCGCCTGCCCGAAACACGCCAGGGGTTTAATTAACTTAATTATTTTTCATTCGCCACATGCCTCTTTGTCAGTGTCGACTGCCAGCACTCCTTAATGCTGGAACCATGTAAGTGCCTCGTATGAGGGAATAAATAGTGAGTAAAATCGGTGCAAGTGATCTCTTGTTTTCATTTCAATATCGGCCACCTAATGGCAGCGTAATGTAACTTTGGGTCTTCTACCCACTGGTTCACCATACCCCTGATAATATCTTTATGGTGTTTTGGTGTGTGAGTCGGCCATTTTATAGTCTCGTGTGATAATTACAGGCGTATGAGGGGTCCTACACCCTGGTAGGTAGGCATAGGGAGGGTTTAGCGACATTACCAACGACATCGACTCGTCGAACGGTGTGATTTCAGGAGAAGCTACATGGGTGATTGGCCCATCCCTGGAAGAGTACCTCATGTTCTGGCGGCCTTTTCCATCCTTGTAAGTACTATAACACATGTACCGCAAACCTAACCTCACTTCTCCCCACTCCTGAGATTATGACAACCAGTCAGCATTTTGGATATTGTTGTTAACATTCATGGTTTCGATAAGCCAATTCTTAACTTTTTGATTAACTAATATGTTACATTGTCTCAATCCAGGGTATGAATAAGTAGACATTCAGTTACTTCCAAACTTTTATGAAGCCCTGCTAAAGTTTCAGGCTATTCCTCGGCCTTGTGCAAACAATGCAAAACCAAGTTTGGAAAATTACACTAAGCGGACAATGCACACCATTTATGTGCGTTCACGTTAATATTATTTTGCACGAAAAATATTTCTTACTATGCATTACCAACACAGTTATTTTCTTTCTGTTTTCATTTGTATTAATTATTAATTAAATTATGTATAAGTATAAGTGTGATTTAACCACAAATGAGATACATGTATGCTAACAGAAATGTGAAATGCTTGCATATATGACATATTTAGGAAACAACCTAATTTCGGCAATGTCGAGTATAGAAGGCTAAACTCGCTCACGGCACTTGATCCATAAAAAGTACTGGCATTTCAACCGAAACAGTTCCTGCTGACATACACGCTCCGCGAAGTTTGGTATGTGTACAAGAGACTTCTGGCCTACCTGCAGCAGGATGAAGATATTAGCGACTGCCTGCGTGCAGGGAGTTCTTCGAGGGCTTCACCACTTCCATTCTGGATACTCCGCATTCCCGTGCCTGGTGCACCTCGCGATGTTGCACAGCAGCAGCCACCACCAACACAACCTCCATCATCTAATAGTCTGCAGAGTGAAAAACATAAACGACTCTGTAGACCAGGCTACCGCCGACCTCATGCAGTTAATCACATCATGTATCCGAACCAGCACAAGCACTACCTTCACCTCGACGACATGCAACGAATGGCTTCCAGCAAATGAGGTCTCTACGCAGACCACTATCGGCACCAGCATCAGTTGTTTGATGCATGCTAAAGCTACTCCCATTACACCGCCACCACGATTTTCGATGCACGGGGTGATATATAACCACCTCCATCGAGTCAAGTATGCTGAAATGTTAACCCAACACCATCCCTGGGTTCCAGTGTGTGGAGTACTAGCTGGGTGACCCATGGAACGAGGATGCGGTGAAAAACACAGAAGCCTGCGATGGTGTGGATCATACCCGCCTCTACAACACCCTAGTGCCTGCGTACAACCCGAGCAGCATGATTGTCGAAGGAGAGCCAAATATTTATTTTATGGACAGAATCTGGTGCAATGATCAAACCTGTGCAGTATAAAACATAAGGCCGGACATAACCCTACCATGCAGCATCGACAACCTGTTGAAGCTGAACGAGAGTGAAACCATCGTCATTAAAGAACACATCTAGTGTAGGGACTACGAGGTACAGCGAGGAATCCAGGAAACAGTGCTTCACTTCAGCGAAGAATGCAATGCAGAAATGCATAGACTCATACTGGAAGAAGATGCTGACATGGCCCCATTCGTTGAGCAGAAGACGGCTTGTTACAGCCTGCCATGCGAGGTAAAGCCAATCTTGCCGGACGAGGATGGGGATGAGCCATGGATAATAACAAACCAAATAAAGAAACAGTATTCAGAACAGAGCAACATGGTGTATAACATTTTAGCTGTCAATTCTATTTTTATGAGCAGGGTTTTCGGTATGTGTAAACAAAAAAAGCAGTGAATTTTTCATACAAATGATAATTGTGTCTTAAAAATTGTATGTGGTTGTTTAAGTGCAATCAATACAAAAACATCTCAACATAAATTCAGAAAACAAATGGCCATTAAAAAAATGTTGGTGGTTAGTGTAAAATAATTTTGCCTAACATGTATGTAGAAACATAAGGTAATCGTAAAAGAGTTTGATGAATAAAATATTTGCATAATTGTAAAACATCTTAATTCTTTTTTTTAACATTTGTCATGTTCCTCATTAATTAAAAAAATGTAAAGTGTATTAGTGAAAAAACTTAGTAAAAATTTTGTTTTTCAAAGCAAAAAAAAAATTAATACATTAAGGAGATAAATGATGGGAAAGGAATTGTTTAAATAAATACCTTCTGAATAAAATTAATAAAGTATTAAAGTCACTGGAGTTAAGTTTACGAGCATTCATGGACAGGCAGGGCAGGGCAGCTGACCTTGTAAAAGTTAAAATAAAATCTGGGCATGTGTTTGATGAGCCCTTTTAGCATTTTCATAGGTCCGCACCTGAATGATATCAGGTGACTGGAGTCCACACATGTGCATGCATATGTGCTTCCAAGTCATTTTCTCACATCTGCACCTGCATGGTGTCAGATAACCACGAAATCTCCAGGTGTGGGAAGTACAATGTTAACATTTTCACAGCTATCTACATCCTCCCCTCTTATACTGAATATAAGGACATGCAAATGCAAGAATAAAATTATTGTTAATTAAGGTAAAAAACATATACATGTACCAAACATTACTTTCAAATATTCGTAGTTCCTATTTCATAATGTCTTTCTCGATAACCCAGGAGTCGTCACCAATCAAGTGTCCGAGGTACAGCAGCGGATGAGCGGTTATCCTGCTTGCCTCCCACCAAGGCGAACTGGGTTCAATCCCCTGCTGGGTCATGCCGGATTTTCAAAAATGGGAATCGTACTGGACGATGCCATCGGTCGGCGGATTTCCCCACCCTTGCATTCTGGTGCTGTTCCATTCTCTATGTATTTCACCCTCATTGGCTCTCAAGACCTCGTTGTTAAGAGCTGCCAAAATCTATCAACTCAACTCGAGTGTCTGACCCACCTCACATACACATGTCTATTACCTTGTTTCAGCACTTTTTCCACCAAATAGACATCAGGAAACTTCGCAGGCTGTATCTCCTCTGCGTAAAACCCTCCTACCATGTGTTCGCCACATAGGTCCTCGAGGTAATACATGTGAGGGTAACAATATCGTATGCGAACCACCTTGTACAATCCTGCAGACCAGTTCTGACGATAGGCCTTGTGGAAAATGCTGTGCTGTTTGGAGATGCGCACCCTGTCACCGATCTTGGCTTTAGGCTTACGCTGGTCCCTCCTCACTGAAAAAGTAAAAACAGTCCGAAATAGGGAATATTCCTTGATATCTTCGGGCTTCATGTGTGTGGTAGAATTAACTGTAGAATAATACTCGCGAACGAGTTCTGGCAGTAGCTCAAGCCACTTGTAGTTTCCATTCGTCATGAAATATCTCCATAGTTTTGCTTTTAGAGTCCAGTGTAAACATTCGACGATGCTGGCCTTGTTGGTCTGTAGATTTTTTGTATGCATCCTTCGCGCAACACATCCACAATTATCTCGGTGACGTCAGTGCATCCTTCGAATTGAGCGGCCTGGCCCAGGCATACTTGAAAAATGTGTCTATTATCGTCGAAATATAGTGGTGGCCTTTATTCATATTAACAAAATCTTGCATTTCGATCAGATCGGATTGGAAAGTATCGTCCATCCCATTCATGATGTACTCTTTCCAAAAGATAATTCCTTCTGGCCAACCTGTGCAATTTTCTGGAAATGGCATACTTCATAATCTCACGAAGTAGCCAGCTTCAATGAGTTCTTCAATGTTGTATATAATCTCGTTGGTGTGCCACTCGTTGCATGCAGTCTGCGAAAATACCAGTAGTCGTAGTCTATCGACGAGTTCTTTCGGATCGTCCCAAAACATGTAGTCTATTTTGTGTTGGTGTCGATCTTCTGCAGCAGGAAACCCTATCCAATAGGTTTGACCAATAATGAAAACAGTCCCACGATAATGCCGCATTTCGTATGCATCGTGTCCTTAAATCGCAGTGTTGCTGGGTTATCGTTCGCATAATGAGCATGACTGGACTGTAGCAGGCGGCAGTACTTGCACAAATCCGATTCGGTGTATTGTCTGGGATGCCTACGAAACAAAAGTTCGCACAGACCTTGTGTGATTTCCACCTTGTGCTTGCCGATCTGCATCACACCTCTTTGCAAAAACAACACTTCCTTCTTTCCAAGAAACCATTTTTGTCACAGTGTCACAAGCCATACATCATGCCACTGTTCCTATCAGAGTATGAAGCGATGTAGTGCCCGAACAGGGTGCCCACCCTGGGTCAGTTTTTTCATGTTCATTTCCATTCTTGCACATGCAGCAAATCGATAAGGGTCAAATCGTCTCTCTTCGCTAGTGATACTCCCTTCCATTCGGGCAATTACAGACTTATTTTCGGTTTACATGTTGGGTTCGCTCCTTCCACCTTAATTTCGTATTTGATGTCCGGCCGAGGCAAAGCATCCTCCTGGCGTTGTCAACCAAGTTCGTCGAGATGACTGGTGATCGACTTGTAAACTTCTTCCCTTCGATACTCGAGAGCTAGTTTGTTACTTTTCGCGAGTAGATATTTCGCAAGAATAGCTTCGATAGACCTTGGCAGCTCAATCGTCATTTCGGTTCGGTCTACCATAATACATAGAATGCAATAAACATGAAATCGCACAGGTACGTATATACATATTCACTCTTGAGTTGAGGAAAGTGAATTTTCTATCCTCTCCAGTCGGTCGATGCATGCATCCAGCACCTTCTTGCTATGCCTCGCAACATCAGTTTCAGAAGCCAATTTGGACATTAACATATTTTTAAGGGCCTTCAATTCTTCCCATCTCTGTGTGTTCGATATGTTGATCAGGTCTATTATCCGTGCCTCTGGACCCCCTATGTACTGGTTGTCAGCTACCAAATCTTCCAGCACTTGTTTTTTCACAATCTCGATCTTTTGTCCAAAAATTGACAGACCCCTGTGAAGAGTGGTGAGGTGAGCATCCATCAACCTATTCCCATTGTCTTCTGAGTGTAGACAATGTCCAAACTTAGAAATGGTATCGTGACTCATGATCGGCATCGTAATATAAACTGATTAAAGCCATGCCTGTGCCCCCCCCCCTTATGTACCAGCGAATCCTTATTGAACACCAATATGCCATACTCCTAATTCCACCACAAAGAACACATATCCTTAAACTCTGCGAATGTCATGTCCATATTGACTTGATTGTCGTATGCCTACATCAAATTCGTATGATCCATGCGAAACAACACGAGGAAATTCATATTATCCGTGGAACTGTTTGGCTCATGCGAATAAATTTGATTCAAGTACACGCAGTTCAAATTCGCATGCCATACCATGCTAAAGTATTCTTGAATGCAAGTCTGTTTCTCGCGTGTTACTTTGTCGAAAATAAACACTGAGGTTGGCAATGTTTCATTTGGTGGCATGGTGGCTTCGTTATAACTCCAAGGGAAATATTTCATGCCATCCATGGCCTGCATGCAGTATATGTGCCAAATGCTGATATTTTGGTTGCCGAAGGTATTTGGAATACATGTACATGTTTTCGAATCGAAGACAATTGGGTTCCTTCCGAAAATTGAACAGCATGCACATTTTACTGCAACCGGGCAGTCTGAAAATAAGTCCTCTCGCAGTATTGGACAACAGAGTGGCGTAATGTCCATTGCATCAGGTTTCGACACCTTCCTTGGGGATGCGGATGGGAAGACTAACATCTTGCTTGATTATCTCCATGATACTGAAACAAAAACGTATAAAGGTTGGATATATATAGCTTTGTAGCACAGTAGAGTGTGATGACTTGTGGAAGAAAGCTTAAATCTGGAAGAGGGATCGTTAATACGCTGATCAACAATCTACCTTTCGAGGTGCACATGCCCATACTTGCACATAGAGTGGACAAACTATGCCATGCACCAGACACCAGGGTCGGTGGAAAATGAGCTGCATGAGGTGTTTCCAATGCGATGAAAGCCAATGTGAAGATGGGCATGGGGGCAACGAAAGGGATGCATTGTTCGGAGAGGTGAGGGAAGAAAATGTTGGGAGGATTCCTTTCCCACCTTGATACCGCAATCAGGCTCTGAGTGGTTTCGCCAGGGCCATAACTAATATTGTCAGTGCAGTGAAACAAGCTTCAAACGAACGTAAGCAATTGGAGAAGAACCATCGCCACAGTCGTAAACTTGAAGCTATCGCCATGGGTAAAAAATCGGTCATACAACAGCCCTACCAAAGAGGAGGTGCAAGAAAGGAAAGGCATCGGATCAGGAAGAGGCTCTAATGAAATCTCTCCCGTTACGGCCGCTCACGAACGTGGATTTGGAATTTTTTTGCATGCAAATTGAATACATCTAAATTTCGTGGTGTGTTCATGGGAGATGCTTTGCCACCTAAACCCAAATGTGACAAATGTGCCAAAATAAATCATGAGAGCTGGGCCTGGTATGCACTGGGTGACATATGCCAAATGTAGCAAATGTGTGGTATACTACAACAGTTTCAGTAAAATGTGCCATCCACCCGAACTGAGATGGAGCAGATGCCAAACACATGGAACTGCGGACACTTGTGTCTTCACTTTCTTTTGCAGTGGAATAAAAATCGTAGGCGAATCAGAGTTGATTATACTTTTACATAAAATTAATTCACACCTATATTTACCAGTCAGTATGTTGGTGCCCATCATTCTATCTGGTCAGATATCCAAGCTGAGGGCGACGTTTTCCTGCCCCTGGAGCTGGACTGTGAGTGGGTTGTCGGACTGACCAATTTTCAAACTTACAACTCCATATGCAACATAGAGGAAAACGTAAATTTCGCATTATGGTATGATGTGGCAGGATACATGAAAGAAATTAGCATTCCCACTGGGGCATACAAACTGAAAGATATCGCCAATTCCACCAAGAAATCTGCACTGTCAGATGTGACCTTCGAACTACATGGCAACCCAAACAAGCTGAAGGCAGAAATATTTTGCAATGCCGACATCAATTTCACCAAACCGGATACCATCAGACCCATGCTGGGGTTCAAGTCGCGAATCTACGATGTCGGTAAAACCCACAAATTCTCGTGGCTGGTAAACATATTTCCGGTAAACATGATACACATAAACTGTAATTTGGCAAGCAGTTGCTATATCAATGTTAAAACCAGTAATATGCTGTACGAGCTCGCACCTATGGCCCCACAAGGTTATATGCTGGTCGAAGTTCCGAAAGCATCAATTATATTCCAGTGTTCATGAAGAGTGCACACGAAGTGGTTCTGACAATGGTAGATCAGGACAATAAACAGATAGATTTCAGAAACGAAGAAATCACTTTGTGCTTGCACCTGAAACGATGGGATTGAGTTTCACGAGGCGATCTATACATAAAAACGAGCGCAGCACCAAACCCTTGGCCAGTAGAGCTCGAGACACCAGTGAGTTAAACGTGCCAATGGACAGATTCTATGAAGCCTAGGGTTTAAAGTGAACCGACGTGGAAGATGAGAACATATGGAATGTAACCCAGCGGGCAGAATTCGACGATAGTATAGAAAAGTTTGAGCTGCATTGCTAACAGCCATATCTAAATGGCCCCTAAACCCTCGGGCGAGAGGTTCGAATCCCAATACAGCATCAAGATATTTACACCCTGTCATCGCAATCGTTCCTGCGCATCCTTGTATGCCCACAAAAGAAGATGGGACACACCCCACGACCACTGTGCTCATTCGCAGTGGTATACTCCACCTTTTCGAGCAGGTAATGTACGAACTTAACTGTGTTACTAATGACGAAACACGGCATGTGGGCATAACCACCAGCATAAAAAACTACCTCTCGCTCACGTCGAACAATCTCTACATGGTAAAAATAGCAGGTTGGGAAATGGAAGAAAACTACAAAATTCCCATCTTCGCAGAGGACAAGTTTGAGGTGAATGTGTCACAATCGATGTTACTGGGCTTCGCCGAAAATTATAGGAATATAATAATAGGTGCCTAGCAAGAACTGGTAATAATGCTAGCCACATCGCATCTCGATGCAGTGTTGGGAGCCAGAGAAAACCCACAGCCCATCGCTGTAACCCTGACCAACGTATTGTGGTTCGTTCCTCATGTGAACAAGTGAACGTGCTTAACTATGTCGAGAAAGAAATAAAAATCGATCTAAACTTCAGGAGCTGGAGTTTGGTTGCATGCCCGGTCCTGTTGTCCACCATGCAAAACCACTGGGTTGTGAAGACGTTTTTAAGAACAGAAAAACCCCTCTACATCATACTGACATTTCAAATGAACAAGCAGTACATCTCGGCAAGCAAACAGATCTTCGACCACTGCAAAGTCCAGAATGTAAAAATATTTTTGAATATCGAAAGCTACCCATATATGGATTTGAACATCTCCTTAGACCAAGAAAGGTTTACTTTGTAATATAACCTCTATACTCTGTTTCAAGCCTCCTACTATGGGCGCGAATCCTACCCCATTCTGAGCAACGAAACATTAAGTGAAATGGTGCCATTGCTGGTCTTCAACACTTCCAAACATAATGAGCGAGTTCTAAATGGTGTGATTGATTGACAATATAAATTATTTCCAGGACAAACATGCCTGCAATCACAGCTGCATACTGTTTGAATTTGCACAACAGAGTAGTGAGCTACGACTGATTTTCAGGGTTGGTGAATATGGTGAGCTAAAAATATATAAACAGGAATGTCACTACTCTTTGCATCAGTTTGTATCTGTTCTTCGCGATGTACTGTAATATGCAAGGCTTCCAGAGCCAGAGCAGCTATGTGCTCAAGGAAATTGCTGTATCCTACCACACGATGGCAAAACATGCACACACTCCTTTCTACCCCTTTATTTGTTAAAAATGTTGGACGAGAAAAGCAATAAGACAAACAATTGGCTGACCAAGTACTACCACAGACTGGAGTGGGACGAAGGCAAGATTCCGTACCACCAAGTGGGAAACGTGCTGCACGACTTGCTGATGCAGTATGCACGAGGACCGATTTACATGGTGGGTCTCAAGCAGAAAAATGACTGAGCTACTTGTGCAAAAACGAAGTTGAAATCATCGATGTGCAGTTTGAGTACGGTTGTCCTTCGCTGCGCAAGCTGACGAAACTTTACGACGACCAGCAGCGACATGTCTGTGATAGGTCAGAACCTGACTGGACATGTATATGGAGGAACGCACAGCTGCTGCGCAAATGGTGTCTCTCGTCCTTTACTGGGAATCGGCGGCCTATGACTCTACACGAAGTCACCCAAAATGTAAGAGAATTTAGTTTTTGTGTGGTTGCACACCTTAACAGCATCCATATTATGTTTAAGTTGAGATAAATTTACGAGCTCATTTAGTCGCCTCCTAGAGGTCCGATTGTCATCATGACTTAATTCTGTCCTACGAACATTTATGCAAGCATCGAGTCTGACTATGGTAGATCTAAATACAGTTTCATAGCAGAAGATGGATATATCCACACCTACACTGATATCTGCGATGGTAGCAGCATGCAACACTGGAGATTCGTGCATTTTAAAACATCCTAAGAACTAATGCAGTTGCAAGTGGACTGTCCAATAGCATTGGCCTGTGTCGTGTTCCACATGATGCCACACATACAGCTTCCCTGCACTGTGGACCAAATCATCACCCTGGCCTAAACTCCTGCTATCACCCACATGCCAGACTGTGTTATGGAGGTGTTCCAGGCGGGGCACAAACCATCTGTCTGCTCCAAGCATCTCAGGTCCAAGAAGGATGCGTCCACCTAGACGACCAGGCGCTGCAAAGTACACCGTCGATGCCAGGCCCTCGTGTCAGTAACTACTACTGATGCTTCTGCCTCCAGCTCGCAAAAACCTGTACCCACTCGTCGTCGCCACACTGCAGTATGTATTCCTGGAGCTGTGGATGCTGGATCCACCACCACCAGAACTGCTGTTGATGCCTGTCCTGCCATTGCCAAGGCAGAAGTTGCAGATCCAACTATTTAATTAATGCAAGACCTGCAGTGTGGCTATGATGACGTGGACGACCAACCAGGGACCGATGGTGCGTTTGTTCGAAATGATGGGCATCACTACGATCCAGAGACTTGTGCATCGTTTTGCAGGAAGCTGATGCTTACCATCACTCGCTAACTGTTTAGCCTTGCATGTGATAGTCTTCTAAATTAGAGCTATATATGTGTGTATATATGAACATGTACAATGCTTTTAATTAAGCAGAGACAAGAAATATTTATAGAATGTGTGTTATGGGGTTTTGACAGTGTACTAAATAAATATTTGTGTTTTACCTATTTTTGCCCTTTTCATTTTTTTTCAATGTGATTAATTATTTTCTCTTAAAGTTTATATAAATTCTTAGTGAGGAATAAACAGTGTAACAAAATGATTTTCCGATGCGTGGACATGCCATGAGAAAAAAATGCATTTTCTAGATTCAGACCACAAACACTCAAGGATTGGCCTTGAGATTTGTTAATCGTCATGGCGAATGCAAGACGAATCGGAAATTGAAGTCGTTTAAACTCAAAGGGCATATCGGTTGGGTTCATAGGAATCCTCGGAATGAGAACTTCCTCATCTTTGAATTTTCCTTTTAGTATCGTCGCGTGAATCACATTGGTCATCAGTTTTCTTATCACCAAACACGTTCCATTGCATAGTTTTGATTGGTTTAGATTTCGAAGCATTATTACTACCGAGCCAACCTTCAGTTGTAAATTGTGTGGTGGTAAGCCAGGCACATCCAAGGAGTTTAAAAATTCAGTTGGATAGTTGGTGGCATCGTCTTCGTTTATTACACAGTCAATAGATTTAAATGAATGCCGATTACCAACGATTTTATTCTGAATTTCTATATTTAAGCCATCCACATCTTTCTTCTTAACCGCCAAAATTGCTCTCTCACTCAACCATTTGTTATTTTTGTGATTAGCAATGATTTTCGGGAACACTTTCTTGATGAGCTCGTTTTTCGATCAGATGAAATTGCAAAAATTCGGAGGAAATGAAATCAATCCGCTCGATTCGTCGACAGGAACACGGCCATTACCGATAGTCAGCAATTGCTTGGAGAAATCTGCAGCAGATGGATCGTTCAGCAATGCAACACTCATGTTTGCTGCCAGCTGAAGTTTCTTCACATAGCACCACAGAATTGATGATTTGAGGCAAGCGTTTATTTCATCGGCAGCAGTCGATCTTGGAATGACTGGCAGTGTTTGGTGGAAGTCGCCAGACAGTAAAATCATTGCGCCTCCAAAACATATTGAGTCATTGCGCAGATCTTTCAATGTTCGGTCAAGTGCTTCTAATGCGCGTTTGTGCGCCATTGTGCATTCGTCCCAGATGATGATTTTAGATGCTACTAAAACCTTGGCCATTGCGGAGCGTTTCGCAATGTTACATGTCGGTTGTTCAGTAGTTTGAAGGTTTAACGGCAGTTTAAACGCTGAATGAGCCGTACGGCATCCTTCTAACAATGTGGCCGCTATTCCAGAAGAAGCAACTGCTACCGCAATGTCGGATCTCGCTCGAACAGTGGCCAAAATTAATGACATGAGGAATGTCTTCCCAGTTCCACCGGGGGCATCCAGGAAAAATAAGCCACCATTTCCCTCATCAATTCCCTTGATTAATGTATCATACATACACTTCCTTCTGTTGGGGGTTCAACAGGGGCACATTCGTTTGAACTGATAGGTCTAATTCTTGTCGATCATATTCACCTGCTCGTTCTAATTCTCGATTAAATGCGCCATTCATTCCTCGATCTGGCGCTGGCATTCCTAACCTGACTAACAAACTGACGCACATGAGGTAACACATGTCTTCGATCAAGAGCAAAGCCTGGATATGCATCTCATCATTCACCTCAAGATCGGGATTTCTTGAACTGACACGAATTCTATGTAAAATGTCTTCTGACATGTCATCTTTGTATTTGTTCCACAGGTCACGTGGATTCGATGGGAAGTATGTCGAAATTATGATAGTAAATAATGTGCGTATCTGACTTGGAGTTGCAGAAATAATTGCTTCAGCGATTGTCGTGTTTCAATGAGTATCGTTTTCAAGCAAATTGAGCTCTTGACATGCAGCACGAAATGTTGAGCACACTATACCATTAACAGTTCGTAGTGATTCAAATGATGATGCCCACGAACATTCACTAGCAACCGCAAATAGAAGCATTCCTCATTCTTCGGATGAACTGTGTAAATACGACCAAGAGCATCAGTAGAACGCACATCCGGATGACCAGGAACTGCATCGCCTTGCTTCCAACGTTGAAATTTCTTCGATGAAGCGTTCCAAGTGTTATAATGTGGCATCTCCGAGTCCAGCCATTATATATATATATATACGTGTGTGTTTTTTTTCATGTTAGCATTCCTTATTTATTTTAGAGGCAATACTTGAACATCCATATAAAATGCATGAGAAAATTAATTTACGTTATAATGATTTTTTCTGTGAACTTTTACGATGTTTAAATAGCCTATATGTTATTCCGGGCGCAGACAAATCCAAAAAATCTAAAATCATTGAAATCGGTCAAGCCGTTCGAGTTATAAATGGTGTAACTAACCCGACTTTGTTTTATATACATAGATTTGAAAAAAAGTTGTATTAATAAATGCTGTAATTGATTTTTTTTTTTTTTTTTAGTCATTTTAAATATTCCACAGGGCAGCTGGAATATTTATTTATATGAAGAGGTATGTATCTTAGAAATAAAACATTTAATCAAAGACGATTATAAAAATTTATTCATAATGTCATTTTACATTGCACTTTATATAAAGTAATTAATTTTCTTCGATGTACATATCCGTCTTCTCCATCCAAAGCATGGTGGTGAAGTGTTACTATCCATGTAGAGCTAGTCCACCGCAATCTCCTGGAGCCGACATCACTTCCATCTCGAGTGGGGGTGTTGTCATCCTCTCTTGTAAGGCATCGCCCTCACCTTAACCATCAACATGGCTGCTAAATCAGCCATGTGTATGGCTCTTCGGGCGTTGGGAACGAACATATCTGTAATCTGCATTTGCAAGCACTTTTTTTTTTATAAAATACATTAAATATTTTTGACAATTATATTTTTACAGTGCCTCGCATGAGCATCCAGATAGACGACTTTCAACGCCGGAATGGAAAGCAACGCACCTAAAAAAACTTAAACAAATCATAAAAACAAACACACAGTAAAAAATTACAGCGAAAAGATCAAGAGAGGAAAACTAATACAGGGAAAAAAAGAGAGAAGGAATACTAAAAATATTATCACCTACAGTTTTTATGTGTGTATGATATAACCACCATTTTATATTCACAATTCCAGCAAGGATAGGTGTTGAACCCCCATGCATTGTTCGTAACCTATGGGTTGGAGGCCCAACATAGGCGCCAAATCCTACTCATTTGAAACTGTGTAAATAAAATGATGAGCTTATCACATTAATTAACGAAAAAAAGATTTATATTTTATGGTCTCTCACTTAACCACATGACTGTTATGTGACTACATTGTCTATTCAGAAATATCATCATTTTTTCTGGGGGTAGGTGGGGTGGAAATCGCTTCAGATTTTACACCCTGAGGCGAGTAACTACCTAATTTGGCATCCCTACCTCATTCGCCCACACCCAGGAATATACATGTTATTTATAACATTACCAGTCCCCTTTCCAACATAATTTTTCTCATGTTCGTAGATTTTGCTGGAAGTAAGGGGGGAGTGAAATCGCTTCATATTTTACACCTCCGAGGCGAGGAACTGCCTAATTTCGCATCCCGGCCTCATTCACCCACACCCAGGGAAAGGCATGTTTTAAGAACATAAACAGTCCCCTTTCCATCACCGTTCCCTTCGGCAGAGAAAAAT
Organism: Clitarchus hookeri; assembly: GCA_002778355.1. Lineage (NCBI taxonomy): Eukaryota > Metazoa > Arthropoda > Insecta > Phasmatodea > Phasmatidae > Clitarchus > Clitarchus hookeri. The sequence continues at coordinate 331,423 of NQII01000142.1, forward strand.
ATGTTTTGTCATCCTTTCATTTACGGGAGATGACCTCGATTTGATGCATAGAAAAAATTTCAAACACAAGACAATTGTCAAATAATATCGAACAGTGAACAAAAAGCAAACGGTAACATATCTGTGTTTAAAAATCATGATTACACTATGTGTCTTAAAAATACATCGAAAAAAATCAAAGTAAGGCAGACGAATCTTGTGTACAATGCAGAAAAATCTAGAAGACAACACAGTATACTTGCAGTCCACAAAGAATGAACAATGGAGAAAAAATTAAAACAAAGCAGACGAACCTTGCAGACAATGCTGAAAAATCTTAATGACAGCACAGTAAAAAAATTCGTTACTACATAACATACCAAAAAATAGCTCACCAAAAGGCAGAATAAGAAATCTTGTAAACAAAAAAAAAAGTGAATTCAAAAGCAAAGATCCTGGATAAGCTAACGACACATCTGACTAGACGAGAATTCCCCTTGCACGAGCAACAGTTAATTTTCTTTAACTTACAGAAAGGCAGGTAAATGGACGAGACACGCATGACGAGAATTCCTTTTGCATGGTTTCCAGTGTATCGCAGCAGATGGTGGTGGTGGGATGTTTACATTTTGTATCCATAGGGATGTGTATGGATGCCATCTTCGCAATTATTCTTTTATCATCCTGCCAAGTGAGTGCTAATTTTGTGATGCCTTGTGTATACAGTTTGTGATGTTTAGATCGTATGGTAATTATGTTGACCCTTATTACTTGCTACTGAACCAGGACTGTGTAATAATGTTCAAACGTAACTTAATTTATACAACTCATTTTTTACACCCTTAGCTCTCTTTACTCTTTTGGTCTTGCATTTGTAGCTGTACGCTTTTGCACGCAGTCCCACAAACTCACGCATTTATTTCCCACTGTACTCATCCTTGAATTTCCCCACCACTTTTTGGTTGGTAAGGGAGTAGCGTGGTTTTGGGGGGTAGGCGCTGGTATCGAAGTCCAGCATGAATAAAGGGGTTTATGGCAATGTCAAAATAAGAATCTTCAGTTTCAATGTTAAATATAAAGAGTCAGTGTCCATATTCATTCTATCTTTGTATTCTTTCTTCATCACATCATAATGAAATCTATACGCCAGGATCTTGGATATGTTTAGCACTGCAAATCCCGCATATATTGGATTGTCGAAATTAATTATATATTTTTCCATTTGAATTAAAGTTAGATTCTCGTCGTAGATTGTGTGGCACTTGAAGACAGTTTTGGAGTGAATTTTTTAAGGCAGTGTTCATTGCAGACCATCTCCATGTTTTGACATTTTCTCTTGTTTTTCATTAATTTCACAAATGTTGGATTGTTAATAAGTTTATAAAAGTAACACTCTAAATAATTTCTTGCTCTCTGTCTTTTTTTAATATTAAAATCTATGTACGGCTTCAACCATGCTACTTTCGCGAAATGGAGCACTCGGTGAATTTATTTTTAACCCGCCTTCCAGTGCTTGTTTCAAATTAATGTAATGAATAATATAATTTTTTATTCTCTAATGTTATCAGGTGTACAACCTTGCTTCCGCCGTTTTTTCCCAACATTAGAGGCTTTATTGTTAAAACGTGATTAAATATTTATCCTTAAAAGTACTGTCCGTCGCTAGCCTTTGTCCCATTTTTCTGGCAATTTTCTGGCAAAGTTATCCTCAACTTTGTCGTGTCTCTCTTTGTACTGTGGCCGTTTCTCCTTCAAAGTTTGGCTCAAACGCATCAATTGCGTTCGATACCGATCCCCTGTGATGATTTCACTCGATTTCAACAGCTCATAAGATTCCACACCGAGGTGACCTTGGCGCCATGCATATTCGGTCTGGTCGTCGACGTGGAGGCATGTCCGGGCATTCCCTATGGTTTTCTGTGCTTGGGATTATCGTAGTGGACCCAGTTTTCATCGCCGGTCACAATGCGATGTTGAAACCCCTTCCGATTCTGTCTTTGAAGCAGCTGTTCACAAGCAAAGAAAAGATGTTCAACATCTCTCGGTTGCAACTCGTATCGAACCCAATTTCCTTGCTTCTGAATCATTCCCATGGATTTGAGGCGTTTTGAAATGGCTTGTTGCGTCACTCCCAATGATTCTACCAATTATTCTTGAGTTTGGCATGAGTCTTCATCAAGTAATGCCTCCATTTCGGAATCTTTGAAACATTTCTCTCTTCCACCACCATGCCAGTCCTAGACGTCAAAATCACCACTCTTAAAGCGTTGAAACCACTCACGACATGTTCATTCACTAAGAGCAGCCTCACCGTACGTTTTCTTGAAATGAAAGCGTTTGGCTCGAAAACTGACATCTTAGCTCGAGAATAAATTTATGAGGCAAACACAAATTCATTAATGTGGTGATGTCGTTATGTTGACAGATGCCCAAGCTTACTGTGTGACATTATTGATCTGCATATTTCCACCAGCATTTACCGCTGCAACCATCGATAGAAAAACGGCGGAAGCAAAGTTGTACACCTGATATTAATTTCAGAGGCTTGGAGCCTGGGGGACACTGGTTAACTGGTAGGAATAGCAGGTCCTTATGTGCTGCATGCAAGGCTGCGGGGTATTTGACATCGACCTCCATTTTGTAGCCTATGATGCTGTCATCGGGCACACCCATTACATCAATGTTTGTGCCGACCCACTGGAAATTTCGTATGGGGAGGGGTAGTGACATCGCACATCCATAAAGATTATTCATGTATATGTACTAATGTGGGGGGTTTTGTGGCATTGTAAGACTCCATCAGATACTCGGTGTTTGCTATGCTGTATCGGGTAACGCACTGGGATACACATCCCCTTATGCATTTTTCAATAAATAAGTATATATCATAATGTGTAAAGAATTAAAGTTCGACCCTTGTCATTCTTAGCATGGCATCGAAGGAGAAACTGGGAGGACTCATGTAACGAATGTAATCGAGCCCTAAGTTTTTAAGGCACAAGGTACAGAAATTTTTAAAAACATCGGCCAAAAGCAAAACACCTGTCTTCAAATAAATGTCACTGTACTCCCTCAGCAAGCAGCATCTAAATATGTTCCAAAGCTTTGTGGCATGCAGGTAATCTTCTTGTGATGTGTGTGAATACATGAGTTTATTACAAAAATGTTTCTTGGGTGGGAGTTGCGGTTCGTCCAGTTTCTACCACAAATAAATGAAATAGTAAGGGAAAACTCCTTTGCGGGTAACAAGTTTCATTTCCTCATTGTTGAAATTTTCGAAACTTTTTGAATACTTTTCTTGGTAAGTTTTTAGCGAGGGTGGCCAGGCTTGCAGAGATAAATCTAAACGTATATATGCACTTAATACAGAATTTTTCCCCCAAAGATTTAGAAAATATTATTATCTTCTCAGTGTGTGGGATTATGAAGATTTCCTTGTCATCATAGGCCAGCTGTTTGATAATAAAATTGTCATTGTAAATCAAATTGTGGAACAATAAAGGCAGCTTCTTGGAGCAGCGACAGAGCATATAGCATTCGTTACATGCGACGCCTATGTAATTGCCAATGAAGTGACAGCGGCGTTTTACCCGCGGGTTTCTGTCGGTAAATGGTGCAGAGCAGTATCAGCACTCGTCGGTTAATAAATGACACAACGAGCTGTAGATGGTCCAGAGGCTTCATGGGCTCGCTTACTTGATAAATTTCTTTGACTTTTCAACCAATTTCGATTACATACTCCATACATTTCTTTTCGTTATTTTCGTCAGTGTACATTAGAGGCTATGAAGGCAGGCTGCAGTCTTGCTGGCTGGAATCACACTATGATATACATATAAAAATAACTGTGCACATTGTGTTTTTGCAAATTGTATGAGTGTGACTTCTGGGGGTTTGGCTAGCATGTTTCCATCGGCTTAAGCATCGCTTCAAGGTCTGTATAAACAACAATATGGGGGTTTGTTGCCTTTTTAATTTTAATGCAGGACTTCACCCAATTTTTTCATGCTGCGGCATCTCTACTCTTGCGGGAGAATGTGGGTTACAATATTTCCTGTATTACACTAGCATTTCTTCGCCTGTTTTACCATTCACTCATCACTGATCGTCATAATATTTGTATCATCCTTTGCATATATAGATCTTGTTGGCATGGGCTGTCAATTGGATCTCACCAAATGCTCAGAATTTTTAATGTGACAATAGTGGATGTTCCAATCTTCACTCGTCAGCAGCATTTCAAAGTGTTTGGACTTCTTCTCTTTCACAACTCTTATGGGCACGATCTTCTCCTCATCGGTGAGCGAGTACATGTTGACTTACAGTGTAGGGTTGGTCTTCTCGAAGACTTTAAATTGGTTGGGAAATCTAGTCCAGAAAAATCAAACTTCCCTTCTAGGGCTTCGTAGTGGTGGTCCAATAGGTCAATATGTTTGCCTTCAACATATCTTGCAAGCAGGCTCCACTCGAAAAACCCACGGTGCTCACTATTATGCGTGTGTATTACTGTGTGCTTGTTTTTATGGCATCAGGCTAGTCGATGTATGAAGAGACAAAGCTTATATTTGGCCCACGCCTATCACACAACTACAGGGGATGGACAAAATAATATAAACACCCGACATATACAAAATATTTATTTATTACAAGGTGTTGGGCCACCATTTGCTTTTAGAACAGCTGCAATTCTTCGCGGAATAGATTCGTATAGTGTCTGAATTGTTTCCAACGGAATGTTGTCCCATTCTTGTACCAAAACATCCACCAATTTTTTCAATGATGTTGGAGATGGAAATCTGCTCCTCACTCTCTGCTGTAAAACTTCCCATAACAGTTCAATTATGTTGAGGTCTGGCCAGGGGAAATGTTTGATGATATTCTGATGCTCCTCAAACCAAGACTGAACCTTTTTGGCTGTGTGTATGGGCGCATTATCATCTTGGAATATGGCAGTGTTTGGCAGCAATATGCTAGTCATAGTAAGAACTTCATCATTGAGGATGTCGAGATATTCATTCGCAGTAATCCGGCCAGTGATGTGAATGAGAGGACCAGCTGAATACCACGATATAGCCGCCCAAATCATAACGGAACCTCCCCCATGCTTGACTGTAGGAAGCAGGCAGTCCGGATCGTAGGCTTCTTTTGGGGTTTTCCATACATAAACCCGGCCGTTTGTAGGAAACAATGTAAACGATGATTCATCTGACCATACCACATTCTTCCAATCATCAAGTGTCCAGGTTTTATGGTCGTGGCACCACTTCTTTCGCAGCTTAGCGCTCGCTTCCGTTATAAAGGGTTTCGGAATTGCAGCCCTTCCGTGAATGTTAGCTTTGTGGAGCTCCCAACAAACTGTTTTTGTCGAAACAGTATTACTCAAGTGAGTGTTGAGTTCTGGTGTCACTTTTGCCGCGGTAGTTTTTTGTTGTCTGGCCACAATTATTTTTAATGTTCGTCGGTCTCTGTCAGTTAACTTTGGGTTTCGCCCACTATTCCTCTTCGCCGATGATGTTTTACCATGTTTTGTGTATGCTGTCATTACCGTGGATACTGTCGCTCGTGAAACGTTAAACAATTCAGCTGTTTTCGTCACAGACGCTCTCGCTAACCGAGCACCAATGATTTGCCCTCTTTCGAAGTCTGAGAGATCACACATTTCACCGATCGCTTGTTTTAACCGTCGCGGAACAAAGCGTATAATACACTGAAATATATCCTACAAGACTTGTCACGTAAACTGTGCAATACATACGCGTCGCATTATTTACACGGAAGGAGTGTTGCTATCATGCAACAAAATGTACTATATTACATGGTGTTCATATTATTTTGTCCATCCCCTGTATTTATCCCCCTTCAGGGGACTTGTGCTCATTGCTCATGGCGCAGCCCATTCTGGCGGAGAATAAATGCCTTATTACAGAATCCGCATGCATAAACTGTAGGTGACACTGAATCTACCATAGAAACAGAAGGAAAAGTGTATGGCACTTTTTTGTCTGCCATGGCTCATCTAAACCTGTAATACACAAGTGCGGTTTTCCATTAATGTAACAGGAACTTTTCAAATTACAGTTTATTCGTATGACATTGGCCTGCAAGATGGTTACTACATGCTATGATTACTGAGTTTTTCCCACTTTACACACTCTGGCATCGAATCCCAGGATGGGTCCGATCGCGCGTTGTTCTGTGAAATCTACATCTGTGGTACAAAGCATTTTGTCCTTCAGGACGTTTGGGTTACCCCACAGGTCGAAGGTGACGTCCGATGACAATGATTTCTTAATGAAATAGACGATATCCTCCACCTCATACATCATGGTGGGAATGTCAATTACCTATATGGTCACTATAACAGAGCACCTAAAACTAAGATGTTTATTTTCTTCTATGTTTGATATGGAAATGTAATTTAGAAAAATGAGCTCCATGATTCTAAGGGGTGGTAAAATCTGGCCCTCAGCTCGGAAGTTTTAACACTCAGGATGATAGACACCGACATACTGATGATATCGGTACTGTTCGCGCAACTTTTTTATTCCCTGCAAATTAAATTGATTTTATTTGGTTGATCACTGATTAAAATAAATCTCGGTTTCTTTTCAATAGAAGACACAAACATCAGGAGTTCCACACATGTGGGTCTGTTCTGTTTTGTAATTATACTCAGTTTGGTATATTTCAAATGCTCACGCAATTCGAGCAGAGGGCGCATATTACCGAAACTATTGTAAAATATACCGTGTTTATCCTGAGTAGATAGAAAGAGGATAGTTTGAGACAGAATTGAAGGATTCCGAGCTCAGATTCGTCAGCCATCTTGGTTGAAAGGCTGTCGACTCCGGTACCACGGTATTGCTGCAAATCGCTGCGATGGTGTAATGTAAGAGCTGGCACTTTATCTCTAATTAGAACTGTCACTATGGCGTCGTGCCTTGAGAGATGACATGCATGCGTGCTGTGTACACCACGCAACATTACGCTTATAAATGCGATAAGCACCTGAATCAGTCTCTGTGCTGCGTTATCGTAATTTTAGTGATGGCTCAAACTGAAAGAGAGGAGCAATATTCCTCTCACATTCACTCGAATGTGCTCGCCCATAACAGATAACTCATGACTGTCACCCAGCATTGTTGTGTCGTGGCAGCTGTTCTCGTCCGTGCACACATGTGTACTGATAGAGGAAACAGTTTCTTCATACCCGCAATTTCCAGTAAGCTAAAATATTCCCTTTTCCTAGAACCGCAGCAAACCACTCTTCCTTCGTTTTCCTAGGAAAACTAATAATATTATTAAAAAATCCAAGGTGGTGGGCCTATATTTTTTTATTTTTTTTATTTTTTTATTATAACGAGTTTTTATTAAAATTTTATTTATTAAAATAATTTTTGTTAAAGTAATTTTTATTACAAATTTTTCATTAAACTAATTTCTAGGGTTATGGCTTGTCGGGGTAAGGAGAGGTCAGACATCCAACATGGCCAACAGCCTCGAGCCCTGGCTGTGATGTAAACCAGTAAATCACTTTGATTTTGCACTAAAACGATGGGGATTAATTTCGCTGGAAAAAGTACATAAATGCCAGCAGTGCATCGAATCCAGGATCAGAAAGCCATGAGGAATAATTGTGCCAACCCTAGCGAATGCAAATTTCTTCCAAGCCCTAAGTTTAAAAGTGAATCACTTTGGTTGACGAAATCCTCGATGTGGATCAGAAACTGGAATTTGACGATAAATTAGATAAAATCGTAATGCACTGTTATGAGCTGTATCAGGTACGACCTTTCACTCTCGAAAGGGATGTATGAATACCTATAAAGTGCGAAGGTATCTGCAATTTGCTGAGCCAGTCCTTTGTGAGCCAAAGAGGCAGGCTGATGACGGCAGACAGGACCCATGCTACCACCGCCAAGTTGGTTCGAAATAAAATCAATGGCATTGCGATCGGCCAGTCGCGAGATGTGGGCATAACCTATATGATAAACAATTACCTCTGCCCACACCCAATAATCCCTCTGCAGATAAAATGGCGAGTTGGGGAATTGAAAAAGACTACAAATCTCACATTTATGCACAAGGTATGTTCGAAGCATGCATCTCACTCTTCATGCTATTGGGACTCGCTGAAGATTACAAGAAAATAAAAATAGGAGCAAGGCCACATCACATTTGAATGCCGTATCAGGAGTCAGAGAAAACCTGCAGCCCATGTCTCTTGTTTTGAATGGCATGTAGTGGTTCCTTCCTCGTGTGACCCCGAGCACTAGCGAACATGTCAAGGTGCTGAATTATGCTATGAAAGAAAAAGTAATCGAAACAGCATTCAGAAGTTGGAATCTGGATATGTGCCCAGCCCTGTTCGCTGCCACATGGAATCAGTGGGTCATAAAGATGACTTCCAGCACAGATAAACCACACTATGTGATACAAGCACTTCAGACAAACAAGCAACACAAATCGGAGCCGACGATTCTATGTTCAACCACTGCAAAGTCGAAAATGTAAATAATTTTTTGAACAACGAAAGTTACCTGTAGATCGACTTGAACATCACATTTCACCAAGAAGGTTTTACTTTTCCTTATTTTATGTATTCGCAATTCCAATCATTATATAATGGATGCGAGTCACACCCCATCCTGATCCTTGAAAATTTACATGACATGACACCTTTGCTGGTCTTCTACACGTCGAAACAGGGTTTTTCCGACTACCAAATTGAAATAATCACCAAGAAAAACATGCCCGCAAATACAGCAGCCTACTTCTAGATAATTCACGACAGTATACTTCAGTACAATTGTTTTTGCAGCGTGGTAAATATAATTAGTTAAACACGAAAATAAGTACATATATACGCACATGGTGGGGATTCACGCCTGTTATACTCATGCACTATAATTGCAAGGTTTATGGAGCCAAGACAGCTACATACTCAAGGATATCGCGGTCATGGATTGCCATGGCGTGACTCGTACCTGCAATTTTTGACCTCCGTGTCCATGGAAAATGCTGGACGAAAAGAACAAGAAAAATAACACATGGCTGTCCAATTATTACCATGTTCTGCACTGATACGAAGGAGATATAACTTTACACCTGGTGAAAAATGTAATTACCAACGATCTACCATTGAATTCGCAGGGAACTGCATGCATGGCGGGGTCCGAGCATAAAAAATTGCTCAGTAATTTGTGCAAAAGAAAAATGTAAATTATATATGTGCAGGACGAGCAATTTGCCCCTTCCTTCGTAAAATGAGGAAGTAATTGGATAGCTATCCTTTGGTGAGCGCTTCAAATAATGCCGAGTTATCATAATAATGGTTCACTTGTAATCTGTGGCACCTCCATCATGTGGAGAAATACCAATATTATAGCTCTGTCTTGCTACTTGGAAATCGAGAAAAGTTTGCTGACATGGGTTTCGTATGAACTTTACGACACAGGGTTGGGAAATGTTATGCGCTGCTGTAAATGCAGAACATGTCTCAAATGTAGGTGCGAACACCGCTGCGAAGACTGCGCAACCTTAAAAAATATATGCAGTGTGAAACACATAGTTACATGATCATCTTACACACATGTATGTATGGCGTTATTCCATGGTGCGAAAAACACATAAATAAATCGTGTCCGAAATAAAATTGTCTGTTTAGTCGGGTCCAAGTCGCTGTGGGAGCAAGATAATGACATTTCAACCGAAGAACATGTACATCTAGTAATATCCAGGTGACACCAAAATCACCTATTCTTTCTGGGACATGAGATCACTGCGAATCTGAGAATAACAGTGCGGCGGACTGGATCACTGTTGTATATGCCAGTTCTCGACCATTCCTACGAATTCCAGGACCATCGCATAACCTGCTGCACTCCTGGGAATTGTGTGGTTCATCACATGAGACAGGATACGTCTCTTTCAGCAAAAATTGAGCAAGTTCTGGAATTCGAAGAGGCGAGTTGAGGCGAGGCTAACCTTGCCCCTCCTACGGCAAACGAAATTTACACTCCAGACTGCCCCATCCAAGAATGCATGCGTCAACCACACCAGCAAATTAATACCAGCGAAGCGTGAACTCAAATGAACTCAACATCGAAGACTATACCGCAGCAGGTGCATGCCCATCCATCGTGTGGACACCTCGGCGCATAAAAAAATCTGGGCAGCCTGCATCGAAATGCGAAGCATGCTCGTGCATTTATATTACTTCCCATGTTCAGTTACTCAGTGCAGTCATGGAGGTAGAACAAGCCCTTTTCCTAATGGTGGAGGAGGCTAAATGGTGAGACGGGGGAATGCAGAGTGTTATGNTCAGTCACATCCTAGAATATGGCACAAGTCGTGCAGGGTGGAGAAAGTGGGCATTGCAGTTACGAGAGAGAAAGAGAGCGATGCTGTGACGGGGTGAAGTGTATGTAGGTTGTTGCACGAATTTATTTGAATCCGCATTCTATGGACAGCAATTAAATTTGTCATGTATCCTGTCAACTGTCCTTCACCTGCTGCGATCGTACGAATAGATGTCCGACGAAGACGACATTTACTTCATCCAAGCCACCGAACTGCTCAACGATAGGGAGACAGGCCATAGTGGCAAACCAACAGCAGCAGAGAAACATGTGACAGCTACATCAGCAGGATATGACATGGTAGCTAAGACAACAAGGGACGATGCAGCGGGTATCAATGCAGTGGGTCATCGCTTCGATACTAGTGCAGACGATCGTCTCTTCGATACTTTGCAGAACCAGTGCGAGTTGGATGCAGGCATGACCGCTCAACTGCGGTCGCATGAAATGGAGCTTGCCTTGGACATATAATAAGGTGGTTTCTGGAGCTGGAAGCTGATGAGGCATCTCGTCCTCCTGCAAATGAGCTTCCCGTAACGACTGTTTCAGATGAGGAGGCAGCACAAATTCATCCTTCTTCCGAACATGCCCAACCCCACATCTCCACCATGACTAGGACGTGGGCCACCCATACCGGTGAATTACTCTCCTGTTTCTGATGCTGCATTCATAAATGTGGGAAGGTACATATGCTGTGTGGGCGCGAGCTCACTGTTACCACGATCGGCTCTTTATATGTCAGAATGACCGGCCAAACCTACGCCATCTTCCCAACAGCATCCTGCTGAGAACCAGTTTAATCTGGATTAAAATAACTTTGATCGAATTCTACGAGCATTTTGGTGAGATATGGATTACTTACAGTTTGAACTTGCAAGCAGTGCATGTGATTTCCGTGACATTACAGTTTATCTGGAAGCATTTTTATTAGGTTTACTGCAAACTGACAGTATTAGCTGTGTATGATTATTTTGGCAATGGAAGTGCATGAGGAGTAACTTATTTTCCTCAAATTCTTTTTTATAAAAACATTATTATCTATAAACTTTAATTTTTTGTATTTTTTAAAGTCAAGTACATCAGCGTGGCTTTCTAAAAATTATGAGCATGTGTGTATGTTCATTGTTTTATCCCTTGTGTTCCAAAGGTAAGTACAGATTTACTTTTTTTTCTCTTTGGGATACAAATATGTGCTTGGGTGCAGAATTTTTTTCTCTCTCTCATTGGTATAAATACTAATTGCACTTACATTTCCCTTGGAGAAGGGGTAAGTATGTAAAACATTTTTTCTCTCTAAGGAATGTTTTTAGTGCACTCCTTGGAGAAGGATAAATATGTGCAATATTGTTTTCTCTCCTTAGTATAGGGGAAGTCAGGGCTACAGCGGGCAAGTATATTTAAACGGTCATTTATAAATAATTACGCATTGCATAATCATAGTAACTGGGTAGTAGTATGGTAACGCCGGAGCTCGGAGCCACAAGCCACCTCGCTTGTCGAGGCAGCCTGGTACGGCCATGTTACAGACAAAATTGCTGGTTTCACCACAAAAATCACTATCGAAATTAATTATTTTGCCCAAAAATCACTTTTTCACCAAATCATTTTAAAAAAATGGAAAAATAAGGAAAGATGTTTTGAAGCTCCTCTAAGCAAGGGCATAGAAATCCTCAGTCGAGCAAGAGGATTAGAGGCTCTTAGCAGAATTAGTCACTTAACCCTCAGAGCAGGAGAGGAGGATTCGAGACTCCGAGCCAGTTACAGCGGACCAGAGAAGATCAGCGGAACTGGCCCCGTTCCCCGATCACCATTCTGCACCTACCATGTCCACGCCACGCTACCTACACCTCTTACCATTATCCCTACCTCTCTTCGTCATCACCTCATCCCCTCCTCCAGGGCAATTATTTAAAAAAATCGCAAAAAATCTAAAAAAAATCTAAAAATTCAAGAAACAAATCATGTTTACCTCACACTCACCCCACCACCCTAACCAACACCACCCCACCACCCCTTACCACCTCACCAAAACACACCAACAACAATACACAATCATAAAAATTCGAGAAAATCTCAAAAAACTAAACGTTAATTGTAAAAATCGAGGAACATATAACGTTTACCTCACACTCGCCCTACCACCCTAACCAACATCCCCATCCCCAGAATCATCCCCCCAAAAACAAAATAATACAAATTCCAGAATAATCGCAAAAAAATCGAAATATTAATTTAAAATATCCTGAAACATATAATATTACCTTACACTCCAATTCTGCTCACCTCACTGCCCTTACCAACACACCCACAACTCACCACCTCCGTCCCAATATTTTTTTTTTAATTTAAAAAAATTGAAAGAAACTAGTAAAACTTTAGGAACTGGTTACATAACTGATCCCGACACCCATGTTGGATGTTGGTGACCTTGACTTTAGACACGAAAAACAGAGAAATATTGTAAAATAATCGAAAGAAATTAATGGAAGTTTAGGAACATCTTAAATCACTGACTTCGACACCCATGTTGTATGCTGGTGGCCTTGACCTTAACCCCAATGACCTTAAACACAAATAATTAAATTTTTTTAAAATTAGAAATAATTTATAAAAATTGACGAACGTATTACGTTACTGTCTTCAAACTCCATGTTGTAAGTTGGCGACATAAACCTTAACCCCATTGACCTTGAATTCTAAAAGAAAAATTTTTCAAAATCGAAGAAACATTTGTAAAAATTGATGAACATAATATGTTACTGACTCAGACAACCATGTCGAATGTTGGCGACCATAAACTTAAACAAATTATCGACATTTGCGAGAATAATAATTCTGGGGTTTCCATCAATATTTATGGCATCGACAAAACGAGAACATCTAACCTGCTATGTGGCCGATGAAGGAAAAGACCAGCACATCGACTTCCTCCTCCTTCTCACCACCGAAGATGAGAACACCCACTTTTGCCACATTAAGAATTTTGAGTGTTTGATAACATCGCAACTGACAGCCCACACCAACAAGATCCATATATGTAAGTGGTGCTTCACAAGTTTTGACAAGCAGTCATGGGTATCCAGGCTGATGAAGCAGCAGTGCCCGGAAGACCACAAAAAATACTGCAAAAAATGCCACACTTCATGTTGCAATGCCACAGTCTAGTGAAGTGGCAGGCCAACAGTGATGAAATTTATGAATTACCACCAAAGTAATAAATTAACGATCGTTGTGTAGGTGGCCTTTGAGGCCATTCTCAAGCCCATTCATGCCTGCGAACTGGACTCCAGTCGCCTGTATATGTATGCCTACCAGAATCATGGGGCGTACAGCTTCTGCATTTACTTCCATGTGGACAACATCATTCCAGCGACACTAACATATATGCTGAGCCAAGACCCTATTGCATACACAGGGAAGATGCAAGGAAGCATTTTATGGAGGTTATCATGGATATTGGCAACAAAATAAGAGATATTTATGCCACATATAAGCTTATAGAGCCACTCACACCCTCGGGAAAGGCCAGCTATGCCAGAGCGACGAGCTGCTGCTAATATGCTGCTCCATCAACGCACAACAACTATAAGGTGCAGGACCACGACCACTTCACCGGCCATAACATCGGACCTGCATGCACCAGATGCAATCTGCTGCGCCGCATACCGAAGAAACTCGTCGTTTTTTTCCACAACCTGAGCTATGGCGAGAATTTTATCGTCAGGCAGCTGGGCTATGTTCCAAAAATCATTTTCATCATTCCACACACTAGTGAGAAAATGATAATATTTTCAAAGCAGCTGGACGATAGTTTTTCCATCCAGCTCTTTGACACATTTATGTTCATTGCCCACAGTCTGGTGTCACTGGCCGAGTTTTTACCACCTGCAAAAATTTAATAACACTGCAGAATTCTTCAGAGCCAGCCAACTGCCTCTCGTAAAGTAATAATGCGTGTTCCACTACAGTTATGTTTATTCGTGTGTCAACTTGGATGAGCAGCTGTTGCCTCCAAAAGAGTCTTTCACAACAGGATGATGAGCTCTGGGCTCAGCGGCGAAGAATACGCCCACGCACAGAAGGCATGGAAGGATTTGGGTGTAAAAATCTAAAGGAATATTCCAAGCTGTTCCTGAATACAGACGTTCTTCTCCTGGTGGACATCTTCATAAACTTTGTCCATGTCGATGTACAATATCGATTGTGCACACTATGTCAGAGCACTGGTTTTGCATTCTATGCCATGTTAAAGATCACTGGTATCTAACTAGAGCTTATCACGGACAATGATATGCACATGTTCGTCGAGGAAGGGATCCATGGCGGCATAGCCCAGTGTGTCAAAAATCATGCGGTGGTGAACAACACCTACAGACCGGAAATGTTCGATCCCAGCAAGCCTTCCATCTTCCTGCAGTATCTGGATGCCAACAACTTGTATGGCTGGGCCATTTCGCTGCCAATGCCAATATTCAATTTCAAGCAGGCCAATGTGAACATCGACATCATGTCTGACCCGATGATGGAGAAACTGTTTACATCTTGGAGGTAGATGTTGAGTTTCCTATGGTCCTGCATGAAGATCACCACGATTTACCATTTCTTCCTGTTAACCAGTGCCTGCCTGGTTAGAAACAACCAAAGCTGCTGACGACCTTGGAACATGAGAGCAATTAAATAATGTATGATCGAAACTTAAAAGTAGCACTGAAACATGGCCTGAAGCTCACGAAAATTCACTGCATGCTCCAGTTCGAACAGACGGCATGGCTAAAGCCTTATATAGATTTAAATACTGCAAAATGACAGGCAGTCACTAATAATATCGAAAAGGAATTTTTTTTAATTGGCCAACAATGCAATTTTCGGAAAATTGATGGAATATAAAATAAAATGTTAAAAAATGGAATTAGTGTGCAATGAGAAATGACTTTAAAAACGTTTGGCTAAACCAAAATTCCTGGACCAAACAAGTTACGAAGAGAATCTTTCCCTGATTCGAGTGCAGCACGAATCCTTACTTTTCAAAAAGCCTATAAATGCAGGGTTCGCTGAATTCGACATGTCCAAAAGTCCCATGTACCGAAGCTACTATGATTTGGTGAAGGCCCGGTACGGAAAAGACATGGAACTCCTGTATATGGACACATATTTGTTCGTGTACGAGATTAGAACACAGGACTTTTACGAGAACATGGCAATGGATGCACAGTTCTTTGCCGAGTTAGACAGCAGCAGCCATCATGCAACCCACAAGTGTTTTACACCCACCAACAAGAAGGTAGTGGGCGAGTTCAAGGACGAGTGCGATTGGTCGATCATGACCGTATTCGTGGGGCTACTGACGAAATTGTACACATAAAAATGTGGGATAAAAATCACAAAATTGGCCAAAGTAATTCAGAAATTCGCGATGAAGAATAAAATAAAATTTGAAGACTTTGTGGATGTTTTGAACAATCATACGACCATGAGAGAAAAGTTCCACATAATTTGTTCGCACCAGCATGTCCTCTGTTCGGAGTTCATCAACAAGTTGGTGCTACGATGGACAGATGAAAAGCGAATCATACGCAAAGAGTGTGTACATATATTGCTCTATGGGTATAATATTTAATTGTCTTCCGCATTTGGCCATTTGTGCTTTTATCTACATTTTTGTATATATGTAGATGTCCTGTGCATTTTGGTCTGTTTTTCTGCATTTTGTATGTCTTATCTGCGTTTGTGTGTTTTGAATATATGTTCAATGCATTTAGTGTTATTTTTTAGTTTTGTTTCTTGTGGTTTTCGTTCTGCTGTGCTTGGAATTTGTCTGTGTTGAACTGTAGGGTTTTCTGAATAAAAATTTGATCTTGTGTTTTTTTATGGCTGTAGAAAAATTACTTTTTGGCAAGACTTTGTGTCTTCTAAATGTAATGCATCGCTTGGAAAACACCTTGCGTATCACATGCTTGTGGCTCTGGTATAAAAGAAACTTTTTTTGTTGTAAGAAAAAATATCGTAGAAGGTACCGGCACAGGCGTTGCTGCAGCCAACGATGAGTGGGCGTGCTCGTCTTTCATACTGGTCGTAGGCTATGGTGGTAGTGGAGCTATAGGATCTAAATTATGATACTGCTTTTCATCACACCAACTATAGAGGTTGCAGTTACTTTTTTTTTGCAGAACTGACACCGAAGCGTCGATGAGTCTGGCAGTTAAACTTTGCATGACCATACATGTTTGCAGAAAGTATCGTTGTGGTATAACAGTGACCCATGCCATAAGCACATATATAATGTGGTTGGAATTCGTCATACAGCCATGAATTTCATGCAGTCGTGAGGCATGTTGGTGCAAAAATACCTTGTCGCAGTATCTGCAGCGATAATTTTTCTCTGGCAGAGATGATACAGCCGACGACTCTAACTCTGTCAGAGATGGGGCAGTCAAAGAGCCGGATGGTACAAACGAATCAAACCGATGTGGCAGTAAAAACGGGTGCTGTCATTTCGTCAGAAAGAGCAGTCGACTTCATCGAAAATAACGAAGATGTCACAACCTATGGAACAGATGGTGCTATACAAACCTCAGTCGATGGTGATATTGCTTCTGCTGAACCCACAACCATGTATCGATGATATTTATCACTTTGTGAAGACTGGATATAAATTGTGATATCACGACATATGGATATTTATTATATGTTCATATTACACATCGAAGACGAAGATATCGATATATAATCTATGTTTTAAGTGGGCTGAACCAACTTGTTCTCAGTTGCAGATGGTCTACTGAATCGAATGTCCAGTCAGAGCACTTCAATACTATTCATTGTACTTCGTAGCATACCATCTTAATATTATTTTCAACACTGGCTTCGATATCATTCTGAACTCATCGTTGTATAGCTCTGGTTTACCCTAGTTGCATTAAAACAATATAATCAATTATAATGTATAGCACCACATTTTTCCACCTCCTCTATAAGATTGTTAAATAAACTGTTTGATATATGCCAGAAGTGAACAAACATATTTCGTTGAAGTTGTCAGATTCAGTACAACAAATATTTTTAAAAGACCCCTGAATACTAATTCCTTCATGTAAAATCAGCTTACATATGACTTCATCTTACAGGTCACATTCTTAAGTTGCGATGTGTGGTCAGATGGTGACTTGGCAGGTGTAGATTCTGATTCGCCAGTCGAAGCTGCACTGGGACCAATCTTACCTGAAAACTGCAAAGAGGAAGTTTGAAATAGATGTTCAATGCCAAGGGATGCTACAGCACTTCTACACTGCTGCAAATGCCTATTCAAACTGTCGTTGAATGTAAACAGTTTACAGCAGTTCTCACACCGATATGTTGATGGGCAGTATTCCTTACACATTCATTATTTTCATGCCTTAGTGCTTCAGTATCATTTGTGAATGTCTTGTCGCATTAACTACATGGAAATCTTGAAGGAAGCAACGAACTGCTGATGGCATTCACAGCTGAACTTGTCTGCTTCGATGACACTGCAGTACATGTCCCATCAGTTACCATCCCTATACAACTCCGATGCAGTGTTGAAAGATAATGTTTAGGAGGTAGTGAAGGTAGACTGGTACACCCTGCGAGATGTCTTTTAATGTTGTCACTTCACCGACCAAACTATGGTTTGTGCTTTCACATGCGAAAATAACACATCCCACATTCTGAGTATGGTCGGTCTTATGTCATCGAATATTGCGGCTTATAGAAGATTTCTTCACACAGTAACTGCAGAAACAACTCTCCTGAATATGTCCTATCTTGGGTCGAGACGATGCTCCTCCCTCTCGCAGTCTGAATATCAACTGAGCCATCGACACACACAAACCGACGAAATGTTGCCTCCTCAAGAAGTTAATCTAGAAATTATGAAAGAGAAAAAAAACTTATGTTTTATTTTCAATAGAAAGAAAATAATATCGCTTTATGAAACTGCAGAAGCTAGAAACATTGCAGAAGGCAATATTTCTAAAATAATGCGAACAGTAATCATACATCAACCCCAAGAATAAATGTAAGCTAAAAAAAATCATTTAAAACACTTATCGAAAGGACTCATGTTTAAACAAAAAAGTGGAGGGATAACACTTCGAAGTTCACACGCGACTTTAAATTACACATGACTATGAAGAACCCACCAAAAATGTGATCCTCGGAAAAAGAAGTATAAATACTGTAAAATATACACTCAATGAAGAAGCACCACAAATAAGCAAAAAAAATAGTGTAAGAAACCTTCGAATGAACAAAACAAAAAAAAAAAATTTTGAAGCCGTGGTCGTAGCATCGAACCATTCAAATACTGAAAACCCTAGCTACAGTACGAAAAGAAAAAAACGTACTAATTTAGAGTCGGGAATATATAAAGCGCCGAGGTCAGGTGATGCATCAAAAGTGAAAAAATAACACCAAGTCTTCTAACTTTCTTAAAAATTCAAAGTATGGAACCAAAAACATTGTGATATTCGGAATTTCTGGTACAAAATAATCACAGAACTTCGTGGAACCCCGATTATTCAAAGATACACCAACATCTGTAATGTTTCAGACCAGAAAACTTCCATTTCCACGCCCATTTGCGCAATAATTTTATCAAATAGCTATAAGAGAGAGATAGAGCTGCAACACAATACCAATTACTCGCCATAGCTGCACAAATCAGCCACCTTCGCTCCACCTCAACCAAATAGTTATCTCCAATTATCGGCCTTCGCACAACGCATTTCACTCGATCCACCAAGCAGCAGATGTTTGCATGCTGTCTCATTGGACAGAAAATAATATCGGCGGTCATCGCGTACAGGAAACCACGCTCGCTCGGGGCCCGAGATACAGAAAATAAACTTGCCTTCTAGCAGTTAGATTTAGCCGATACAGGGCCAGGAGCCAGGAGATGGCTGCCGGTTCCGGTGAAAATTTTCCATTATCTCCTCAGAAGTTTCCTTTTTACTTCAAAATCGGCCATTTTCCCACAAACATTGCAATAAAAGTAATCCAACCATACAGACAAGTCATACCATCACCCAATGTAATTATATTATCCATTTAAACTATTCCAAGAGACATTCAACCATGGAGATATGTCCAGAGACCACACAAATAATTTAATCTTGTCATACCAGCCAACCATATCAACGCAACATTTAATCAAACCAGTTTGTCATTAACAACATCAAAGACACCATCCAGTCATAACTTCGAGTCGATTAAACAATTATAAATGGGACATACCAAACATACCACCAAGCAAACTAGCTATGACAAAAGTGCATAACAGTATAATTCATACAGTATTATCAGACTGATTAACCTAATATTCAAGTCATGCATTTCAACCATCTATACTAACCACTATACCTCTCATCATACCTTCGTCCCTCCAGCTTAACAACAAACTATATCATACTAGTTGTACACAGAAGAGCCAAAAAAACTGGTACACCAGCCTAATATCGTGTAAACCCCCCCCCCACCCGAAACCATCAGAAGTGCCGCAAGACGACGTGGCGTAGACTTGACTAATGCCTGAAGGTATGCAGGAGGAAATTCACACCATGGATCCTGCAGGGCAGTCCACAAATCCAATCTGCGCCAATTTGAGAAAGGGTTGCACGTCTGTCACGTTTAATGATTCTCGTCAGTCGTCGTTTGTCCCGTTCGTTCACGATCTTTTTCCGGCCACAGCGATGTCGAAGATGTGCTGTTTTACCGGATTCCCGATATTCACGGTACACTCGTGAAATGGTCGTACGCGAACATCCAAATGTTATCGCTACCTCGGAGATGCTATGTCCCATCTCTCGTGCGCCGACTATAACACCACGTTCAAACTCACTTAAATTTTGATAACCTGCCATTGTAGAAGCAGTAACCGATCTAGCTGCTGGCCGTATCGCGTTACTCTGATTGGTTCCATACATTTGTTATTTGCATATGCATGCCTAAACCAGTTTTTTTTTTTGGCTCTTCAGTGTATCAACAACCATAATTCAGGAATACCATCCATTCATACAAAATGACACACTTTTAAAACATATCTGCCAGTAATCCCATAAAAATAAAAGAACTTACATTACCACCAGTCCCAATACACTAAAATATCCCCAATAACACATTCCAAAACATAGCTACTACTATACCGATGGACCAAACAAGCAAGGAATACCACCGAAACCAGTCAATCAAAGAAGAAAATCATAATTTTCAACCACACTAATAGGCTAAACAAGCAAGACATTCCTCGAGAAAAGCAAATAAAATATCCCAACCAAGCATTTCAATCAATAATACCCATATACCATAACAATACACCACCCATTTGCACAGACCTTGCCATCAGACAATACCAGCAAATACCAACTAACCATACAGACATACCATTTCTTTCAACCAATCCTCCAGTCCTTAAAGAAAACTTTCATTCTTTCAATCAATCTTTCATTTAATCATGCAATCAATCTGTAAATATTTTCAATCAATTCGGTGCAGAGCAACACAATTGCAGATAATGTGATGGTGGATGTGGATGTGGTTGCAGTTGCATAGAACCAGTGCTACAAGTTTTAGAATGCCTCTTCAAAATATCACTCCAAGTAATCTTACAGCGATAATGTTATTTGCAGTCTCACATGTATACAAAATTTCTGTATTCTTATACTCCAGCACGATGCGAAAAACTTTCACAATTAAAAATAATTTGTTTGGTTTCTCCAACTTGTTAAGAAAATATTGTATTTACTGTACAGAGGACCATCGCTTATATCGATATAATTTTAATTATACATACTTACCAGCATTCCCAACAAATATAAAAATTACAATATCATCCAAACATATGACCTGATACCAACAACCACCCAACCAGATATTTTAACCATTATGCAATATACACTGCCCTAACATAAACTGATCATCACATCAGTCATCACACACAATCCATGTCATTAGAAGAGAACCAGCCATGAACAAATGTCATATCAACAGGTCATATCAACAAGTAATACAAGCATACCACCATACGATCAATACCCATAGGTCATATTGTCAGAACATTCCAACCAACCATTCTTAGGAAATTATTCTAACCAAATACGTGAACAACAATGCAATCATGTCATGTCACATAGATATATCTTACCATAATCCGATACAGAATATCCTCACAGACGAACCAACCATACAAATAGGCAATACCACCAGACCAGCAAATCAAATGTTCCAGTCAAAACATTCCAACCATCAATACTCACACGCCATATCACACCACAAATCCCATTTGGACAGACCATAACATCAGCCAATAACAAACTTACTGCCAGACCATACTACCAGAACACACCAACTACCAAACCTAATATTCCAACCAGTCATTCTGACTAACGTTACCATCCATTTGCAAGGTATTTTCCATAAAACAATAAAATCAAACCAATCAACCATACAAATAAGTCCTACCAACCATCAAACCAAAATATTTCAACCAATCATTCCAGCGAACGATACAGACAGGCCATGTGGGCAGGCCATTCCATATGGCAATACCCACAGGCCATACTTTCAGAACATACCAACTAGTCATTCCTACGAAAATAATCAAAACCAAATACTAATTAACCATACCATAATGTCATACTGGTCGCATAGATCATACAAACTGACACAACCCTGCCATATCTACCAAACCTTCCAAGTCTACCATCCAGACGATATAACACTGCCTTTATACAATCTTGAAATTAATATTAAACTTATTTCTTCTAGTAAAAGACGCATCACACCCATCATGCTGTAGCCATTCGGTGGTCAGTCCTTTCGATCATTTGCCCTTTATATATCATCCTAAAATAACAGTTATTACTTAAAGTTTTGCCATGAAATAACATTTTTTTCATCTAATGTAATTATAATCGATTAAGCTGTGTGTATATACATATTCCCCGCACTTTATTTCATACACTCAGTGGCTTGCTTCGTTTTCAAGCAGATACGAACACATACATCCAGACTACTGGCAAAAGTTATTCCTGCCGAGACTGAATATCATTTGAGGTTTTACTGAGGACATGCAGATGTCTGCATAAACATATTCTATAGGCAAGGGTTTTCCCTTTAACAAACCACAGGTTCTTAAAAGAGGGAAACCCTTAAAAAAGTATACATATAGAGCGGAAGTTCCAAATGTTCTAAGTGCCATCATTTGTGAAAATCGGTTTTTCCGAGCGAATAGTTATACATGCCAACGCCGATAACCCAGTACATTCTAAGTATCTCCCACCATTAGTTTAAATTTTACAGGAAGTCAAAGATAGCAATGTTGTATGTCCATATGTGTTCTTTCCAAACGTTCTGTGTGCCACAGAGATTTTATGACAGATTCAACTTGCATTTTGTTATGTTTACTATGCATTGGTATGTTTACAATGGTTTGTTGTTGTTTGTTATTTCTCACTTGAAGTAAAATGAACGAAGGAACTGAGGAAAACAGCAGGAAAATTAATGGAAATATCTTAAGAAACGCAGAAAGTAGCAAGGATCTGTGGAGAAGAATACCAGAAAATAAACAAGGGTATGGTTGCAGCTCTATCAAAACCTCTGCTAGAAGTTAGTTTATTTACAAATATTGCTGTTCACAATTGCCAATATTTTATAACAGAAATGACAGCTTAAACACAATTTCATTATCCATTATGTTGTTTATTTTTCAGGTATCATACAAATGTCAGAAATGATGCAAAGATTTACCATACGAATGGAGGTTGAAATTGTTAGACGATTATCACAAGATTATATCGGAAAATGCTCTAAGAACATACATTTTTGGGATTAATGATTATTGAAACTGTAAAAATAATATGGCATGGAAAATATGCTGACCCTACTGACAGTAGACGTAAGTGCAGTGTCTACTATCGTTTACCTTCGTCTGATGGTAACATGATAGAGATATGTAAGAATACTTTTCAACAAACTTTAGGATTATAACACAAATCTATCCAGACACTAAAAGACAGGAAAAAGAATGGAATATCAATTAGAAAGACAAAATAGGTGGAAATCACAGAAACACAAAAGTCATCTCTGATGACTGAGATTCCGTAAGATCTTACATAACCTCTTTGCCCAAAGACGTCAGCCACTATGGTAGAACAAAGATAAACAAATCTTAAATTAGTTCAGATTTTACTGCTTCAAGGATGTATAAGAATTTCAAAACTTTAAACCCAGAAAGTATTGTCACGGAAATTTTTTTTCAAATTTGTGTTCAGAAAGGATTTCCCCGACTTTTCATTTCACAAACCACGAGTAGACACATGAGCAACATGTGATTTGCTTAATGCTAAGGTTGCAGCTAATGATGCTGAATCAAGGAAAGCTAAAGTAGAGCAGGCCATGCACCACTGCAAATACAGAAAAGCACTAATTGAAATGCAAAATGACCACCGTGATACAAAGCTACCTGGATATACATATTCAGTGATTTCAGTAGATTTACAGCAAGTTATTACTTGCCCACATTAACACATTCGAATATGTACTACAGCAAACAACTTAACTGCTATAATTTCGGTATTCATCTAGCTGACAATGATGTAGCTTTTATGAATGTTTGGCATGAAGCGATGGCTTCCAGGGGCAGCAATGAAATGGTTTCTTGCATTTTGAACCTTGTTAATCAGGGAAAATTTTTTCGAGACAAATTGATTGTCTGGTCTGATAACTGCTGTGGGCAGAATAAGAATAGAAAAATGATTTTTCTTATGGTGTACATGCCACGTTTGCAGCTCTTTTTAGAAGTGCAACAGAAGTTTGTGTTAAAAGGCCACAGCTTCCTAAACTGTGACAGAAACTTTGCACACATTGAGAAACGCAAAGTAAAAAAAAACTCCAGACGATGTGATGGAAGTTATTCGTGATGCTAGGAATGTCCTTCCCATGATTCCTGTTAAGATGAAACCACACAACTTCCTGTACTTTTTAGTGAATGTGATGTTCTTATTAATACGGAAGGAATACCCATACAGAAACTCAGTATAATTAAGGTGAATTCTTCTGATCCCTCCAATTTGTTTTACAAGCACACATTCAGTGAACTGGAGGCTTGGAGTATTTAGAATAAATAAAAAAAAAAAAGGGAAAAACTATTCAGGATGTGTGAGCTGTAGCTTTGGTTGCAAAAGAAAGCCAAATTCTATCAGACAACAAAAAAAAAAGGACTTAACTGCCATGTTACCAAACGTGAAGGAATTTTTCCGATCTCTCATTGGACATCATTAGTTGCAGTAAACCTACAAAATGTTATTTTGGCCTTGTTGGTTTTACATTAAGTATTTTTTTTAATTAATACTTTTATTACGTAAATTGTTTGAGTTTTTCGAATGATTATGTAAAAGTACATCGAGGGTTATGTTCCGTTAAGATGTATTATTTTGTACTATCAATTTATTATTATTTTGCAGGGCCTGTTTAGCTAACAAACATAATTTTATGTTGAAGACCACACAACACATTTTTGTAACTATTCTATAATATTTTTATTTGAATCCATTGTGTATTTCTTAAGATGTATGAATTTGTGTAGTATTCGTGTTAAATTAAAAAAAATTTAGAAGCTTATTAAATCAGAAAGTTTCACAAAAATAGTGTTGTTTTCTCTAATATTGCTTTTGTTTTTATTTTCAAAACTTTTAATTAATTCCGAGAATTGCGCATAGAACAGTTTTATGTCTGATTATCCTGACCCTTCCAATATTTCATTTGGCCTTCTGCTGGCACTTAGAACCTCATTAAGTCTGAACAACCTGGCACTTGTAACACTTTGGTGGGCCAGTTTCCTGACACTTAAAACATAATAGGACAAACATTTAATAAAAATTCTCCAAATTAAGCTCATAAGCCAATTTCATGCTCAATAGTTCAACAATTACCATATACAAGCTGGTACAAAAAAATTGTGACACTGGCTTCAAAAGCAGTTAAGCTATTTGTTTTTGCTGCTCCAGTTAAAAGTGGTTACATGCACTAAGAATGTTTATTAAAACTTCCACTCTTCATATATATTAGTTGTGTCCCAATCAGCTCATAATAATCAATCCAGTTTATATAACATTCAGTAAAATTAGTTGTAAAGCCCCTCTGCCTTATTTCACACAGTACTCTCAAGTGGATAGAAACTATTTCTTCAAAGTTCTCATATTTTATTTTGTAAATAACGTTCAAAGTTTCATTGCTATCAATACCATCAGCTATACAGAGCATGAATGTACATATGTTTAAAGTTCTTATAACCCCACAGCTTACAAGTATTTGTTCATAGATATACTCTACATATGTTCGTCAGAAAAAAATTAGTTTCGATGATAAATTAATAACACATTTAATTCTCACATATATATCACAAGTCTTATTCGTTTCTCCCCAACAGCTAAATGTTAGCAGGGGTTAAAATAAAAGAATAGCACAGTAGTAATTTGTATACTTTAACTTTATTTTACAGACTTGACACCAATAATACATAACAATAGTTACATGCTCAACTTATTCATCATTCGGCAAAACAATTATGATGATGTTTGTTTTGTAGACCAATTCTTGATGTGAGCATTCAATCCACTTTTATTCACATATACCACACCACAGTTATCACATGTGTATGTCTTGTAAGCGATGCTGAATGGACAGTAACTATCTTCATGTCATCTGACATAAAAGTTGTTAGTAAATGTCTTGCCACAATACCTGCACTCCCTTCCTGACGAACAACAACAAACATTACATTTGCTTTTCTTGCTATGTCTATACAAGCTATCACTGCGGGTAAACACCTTGCCACAAAACTTGCACACAGTCAATGATGAGCAACAGCGACTTCCAGAGTCTGCAAGCATTCACGACATCCTCGTCGATGCAACCGGTTATACAGATGACCAGTTTTCAATCATTGATTCCATCTTCGTATTTTAACAGTTTATGCAGTCTCAGTAGATGAATCTAGTCGTAACGATACACTTTCCACAACGTCTGTCAATCAAGTGACAAACTTTTTACATTATGCTTATATACTATTAAAACTACATGCCAGACAGTTTGTGTTGCCCATCTCGGGTGCCTCAGCAGGTGTTTTCTTAACCATATAGCTTCAAAACAGAATCGCTAGAATGTGGTATGTCCTTAACAGTAGTACGTCCTTGAAAACTAGCGGGGGTCGATGGTGATGGCCGTATAGCTTCCAGTGGTTGCATATACTTATTCTTCTGAGCAGGCTGGGTTACTATGCCCTTACAAATCTTGGTTTAATTCAGCGTGAAAATATGGATACATTATATATGTATTTTAATTAGCATCCATGAGAGCACCCTGAGAAAACTCTCATACAATGTTCGCATCAGCATGGACCTGGGAAAATATAAAACCCGCAGATACAGTCGCCTATACACTAACATATATAAAGTATAATATGCTTATATGCATATAAACTATGCATAATTAGATATAAAAATAATGTCTTAAATCAATGTATACACAATTATAATTAAATATTTTCCTAGTAAAAATTATTATATATATATATATATACACACACGTAAAATTGACTCCGAGTAATGAAATTTCTTCTCTATAAATAAGCCGATTTAAATATATTTAAGTGTTTGTATAAACCATTACAACATTTATAAATATTATTATTAAGAAATTAAATGTTTGTTTTTAAACATGCAGCTAGCAGGTTAGGTATTAGTTAATAAACGATTGGACGTGTTTAGCTGTACAAGATTGGATGACTATTTCTGAAAAATTCCAAAAAGGTTTAATATAGGCGTTAATAATTTCAAAATAAGGAAACACTTAATCCAGTCTCCTTCATCTCATTAAAGTAAACTCAGGTAAACAGAAAATATGCCTTAACAAACTCGTCTTTACTTGCCAAACGCTAAAAATGTCAACAACCCACCAAATAAATAAGTGGGAAAAACAAGTTCTTTGAGCAGCAAGACCATGAAATTCATGTCCGCAGTGTAATGACGAATAAACTGACAGCTAAATGGATGGTTACAACCATATGCCAGCAAAACATAAATCCAACAACTATTAAACACGATTTTACTGAAAATGATATAAAACTTTTGCAAAAGTCGGAAAAAGAAAACTCTCTTTAAAAAAACCATTCATCAAAATTTTCAGAAATAATTTTTTAAAAATCCTCCTAAATTAATATGTTAGCAAATGTTTAATGTGGAACATTTAAAAATAACTTGTAAATCAATTTAGAAATTAAAACATTAAATGGGCGGTTTATAGCACAAGTATATCGTGTACACTTATTAAAATTACGGTTAAAATAATAATTTAATTTAATTAATAACGCATTATAATAAATACAATAATAGTAATAATTGTGACAGAAATTTAAATGCCGTCAATACCTAAATTTCAAATGGAAATTATAAAAAAAGCTGCAGACGAAAATATTTACGGTTTACTGGACAATGTCATAATTTGTATTACTTAAAACTCAACAACATGGACAAGCTCAAGTTGTGCACTTAAATTTCCAAGGGGCTACGGTGGCTGAGCGGTTAGCCTGCTCGCCTCCCACCAAGGCGAACCGGGCTCAATCCCCGGCCCGGGCCACGCCCAGACTTACGCATGTGGGAATCGTGCCGGACGATGCCGCTGGTCGGCGGGCTTTCTCGGGGATCTCCCGTTTCCCCCACCCTCTCATTTCGTCGCTGCTCCATACTCACCTCAATCACCCTCATCGGCTCTCAAGACCTCGATGTTAAGAGCCGCTCATATCTCTTCACTCACTCACTGAGCATTCCAAATGCTAAAACACACAGCGAACAATTTTTCCAAAAACATCCTAATGTAGTTNCTTCACTCACTCACTGAGCATTCCAAATGCTAAAACACACAGCGAACAATTTTTCCAAAAACATCCTAATGTAGTCCTTTTAATTTTTATGTAGACGAGTAAACTAGCCAACTGACCATATTTTAAAAACAGATTTTTAAGGCCTACAACATAGAATGTATACTATAAATTAGAGAAGTATTCTGATAGTCAAAGTATACAGATACTNGATTTTTAAGGCCTACAACATAGAATGTATACTATAAATTAGAGAAGTATTCTGATAGTCAAAGTATACAGATACTGATAAGGTAATGTAAAATGAACAACCGAATATTGCTATGTTATTTCGCACTAGAACACATTTTCTTTGTGTTGAAATATATTTAATTATATTACATAGTAGGTAATCTAGAAACACGCGGATATTTTAATAGCTCACAAGATCAAATATGCACTCCTGGATTCCCGAGTTATGTTCAACCAGTTTTAGTACATATATTTTGAAAGAAAAAAAACGCATTGGAAATTAGTGATCATGTGTAAATACGGCCACAGTTTAAAAACTGCGCCAACACTTTACAAAAACTCATTTAAAAACGTACCTCAACCACATCAGTAACACTATCTTCTCTCTCTCTTCTAGCTTTGGTAATTTACTAAAATATGAAAACTAATTATTTCCTTTCGTTTTTGTTACACATAGCCTGTTATTACTTATGACATGTTCAGCCCAACGCGATCACTTACAAACAAAAATACTCCATGATAACAACAGCGTAACAAAGACGTGTCAGCGAGCATAGTAAGAAGTGAGGAGTAAAGCCTCGCCTTCACAGCACACTTGCGAACGAGACTAATGTATTTCAGAGGCCAAAGCTGACAGTTTCTAGGCCCCCACTATGCCCAACGCTATCAAGGACTACATTTATTTGTGTGGCAAGCAAGGAACAGCGCGCAGGTACATGACAGACCAGACAGCAACCAACGTTATTCTTGAGCACTCCAATGTCTCACTTATATGGATTATACAGAGCATAAACGTGCGAAAAATTACGTGTCTTTAAGAGTACCAAATTTTGTGAAATAATTTTTGAACGTGATTAAAATTATATAACCATAAAACACTTCGCTACCTTTC
>NQII01000142.1:360819-518305 GCA_002778355.1 Clitarchus hookeri
CAAATTCTGGCTATGCCACTTTTATTTATTGTGTGATAAATTTTATCTCGTAAAAACTTAGTTGATAAAATATTTGAAATAGGATTAAACATATGTTGCAATATCTACTTCACTTCTAACATGGAAGAAGTTATTAGATTAGTCAAAAAAATATAATGTATGTAGTCAACGTTTAATTTCTCTCTAATTTTGTAGCTCTTTCAAGAATTAAAAGAATTGAGAATACTTTATATATGTACTTTGGTATATTAGAGCATTAACCATGTGTATAAATTTAATATCTAAAAAGTCTACAAACAAGAAATTAAAATGTTTATTAAATATACTGCCTTTATTACTACATTAGACCGAACGTTCATAAATTCTGTGTGCTCCCCAATATATGGTCAACTTGCACAATCGCAAATTTTGAACATTATAAACTTAATACCACAGATAATGTATTAGATTCAACAGTATTTTATAAGGATCACTCATATTATATTATTAGTTATCTATCCAAGTTTTAAAATAGAAATATTAATACCTATTTGGTTTGCCAAAAACACCATTACGCAGCAGCTTTCAGCAATTTCCTATAACACAAATGGGCCATAAACCTGTAAATAATATGGTATTTACCAACGAATTCTAATAGTGTAAACAATGCACTAAAATGAAACCAAATAAAATTCATGCACAAATAAATTTACTATAATTTACTTAAGGTACAAGTAGAAATTCTTAACCATATCAGAAATATAAAGGAAAGAGATATTCAACAAAACTGTAGTACAAAAATGAATAGCATTAAGATGTCCCCAAATTGCTCCAGAAAAGTGAATTCAAGCAAAATCTGCACCACTCTGCTCCCCAGAGCGATTTAACTGCTTCATATATTTTTACATGCTTTATAGCTGGGATTCAATATGAAGCATGTAAAAATGTGTCAAACAGGCAAATATATCTCAAACATGTAACACATCGGTCAAGCAGGTAGATATGTGTCAAGCAGGTAAAAATGTGTGAAGCAGATTTTGCATGAATTTACATTTCTGGGTCCATTTAAGGGCATATTGAATAGGCACATTACTTGTGATTTTCTACATTTGCAGCCATGTTATTTTCCTAATTTTTACGACTTGTACCCTAAAATTTCCCTGGTTTTCAAAGCCCTCCCCATTACTACGATGTAAGGTTATGTACTCTGAATATAGCAATGCACACTTTTGATTTTCTGTTGTGTAAAGTCTGTTGCGTTGTTTCTCTTGGCATTGTTAACTCAAGCCTTAGTACTTTAGTTCTTCTCACATTGTTCAACACAATCTACTATTGAAGTAATGTATTCCCCTCCATCAAACCCACACATCATGAATGACCAAATAAATACTGTTATTTATTGCACCTCGAACTCACATCTGAAGAAAATTATTGGCTATGTATGATATTGTTGGCCCTTTGTTGGGGATATGTGCCTATGTGCGATGAAAAGAAAACAATAAATATTAATTATAATATCAACAAAATGCACGAGTCCTTGGTACACAGAAATCACACAATAGCCACAAATAACACAGACGAACCAGTGGCTCAAAAATTAACCACATAATTAAAGCCAAAGACTCTGAAACCAGCCACAACATAAAAATATTAACAGGAAGCGCTAGTTAATAGTAATGATAGGTGTCGTACATGTGCACAAAGAGAGAGAGAGAAATGGTAAACACAAAACATTCTAATCTAACCAAAATAAGCCCTTTGAGTGACATCAAAGATTAATGCCAGACTCGTGGTTGTGCATTACTAAAAATTTTGTTTATGCTTATTTCTTTTTTTATCTAGTTATAGAAAATATAAAAACTGAATGATAGTTGTTTAACAAATTATGGATGAAAAGAAAATCTATCAACAAATAGAAAAATCCAGTAAAACTGGAATGCATCAATAACATAATTACTTGCAAAGTCTTTCTTTTAGACAAAAATTATAATGAAACTTCTCTTAAATGTAACATTATTAACTGCACCTCAAATGCAAATCATGTTACTTTATATTAGAAAGGTATTCTTTTAGATGCGCAAAAAACTAGATGTACAACTAATAAAATGCAGAAACTTTAATTTATGGTAACTTCAAATTATTATCAAGTAAAACGAAGATTATGGCCACTGAGATGCATCCCTAATATATAAAGCTGCTAATTAATATTAAATTTGAAATATTTATAAACAACAAATTTAATAGACATTACGAAAACTGTCTAAAATCGTTTAGACACATGTGCGTGAAGATAGTTAATAAAAAAATATTTTATGCACATTGCATGAGTCCAGCAAACACTTGCACGAAAGCAGAAGTGCCTTCGGAGACAAGGACTAGCTCTGACCGCAGACGAAAAGCCCAAAATCTATAGCATTCAGTCGTGACTAGTAGTTTTCTCCACAAACACAAAACTTGGGCGAATTTTCAGTAACCAGGATTACTTGAATTACTTGAACTTTCTCTACAACAGAGAGTTAAAAATAATCAGTTAAATTACTAAGCAATTTAAAAAAAGGGGAGAAAATAGTTATTTGAATACTTTACTCGCCAACGAAGGAAAAAGACAAACTGAGAAACTAATATAGTCAGCATCACCAAAGTTCCGAAATAAATCCGAATTAACAACCTAACTCTGGCATTATTAGCACTAAGGACTACATTATGGTAATACTACCAGTTCGCATAGGAACTAAGTCCCAAAAAACACACAGACGGGAACACAGTGGCCACATGCCATTTTGCTCCCCTGCCGAATCAGAAGTGCCAGAAACAAAGCTGTGAAGCACGTAGTAATGCTAAACAAAATAACAACGGAAATATTCCAAAGTAGCCGATAGATGCCGCAGGCTGTACAGAAGAGACGAAATGTGCTGAAGTGCACAGAGGTGGGGAACATAACAAATGAAGAAAGGAGTAATTTTTGATGTGAAATCACGTGACAAGAGGCAGGGCTACGCCGAGAAAATGCAAGAACTGCAGCTGTAAGGAAGTGAGTGGAAGGGGTAGCTTCTGAGGCGACTGAAAGAATTTGCAATACAGCATTGCATATCCGGTTGGTAGAGAAACAATCTATCATGAAACACAGGTCTGCAGGCGACACTAGATTAAAAACGTAACTTTCAAAGTACAGATCAAAATGAATCGAAATCAAATTTACGAGAAAAATATGTAAATAATAAAATATTGATAAACAATGATTAAATAAAGTGAAATATGTAAATATCGCATCACATACCTATCGATAAATAACTAAAATATTTATCATGAAGTTATATCACACCACCTGACAAATATATATTATTAACTAAACAAATAAATCGCATATACTTAAATTGATAATGAAAGCATCAATTATCATTTTAATAAAACGCCATAGGTAATAAATACATTAAATATTACTCGCAATCGTTTTTTACTGAATTAAAATACTGAAATGAGTTTTCAAAACTATTAAAAAATTATTAATTAGTAGTGACGCAACAATAAAATAGTCGTGGTGTATTTTAAAATGGCACTGATTGAGGAGTTGGGCAACAGTAGGCAAGTGTGCCAATTTTACTATTGTCCAACACTGATATAGGGCTTACTTTGTAATTCAGCAGCAGGAATTATAAAAACAAAACTTTCTGTAACATGAACAACTGGCTCACCAGGTGCAGTCTTCATAAGTTCCAGGTTTTTTAATGGTATCTTCTGTTTGTTTTTCTTCTGTTTAGTTGTATTTCAAAGCCAACTTATATGTGATTAGTTTTGATAGTATACGACATAGAACATGATCAGACTTTCTTCCTTCAACTGAAGTAAGTATTGTTTCCTATTTATGAAAGGGAGTGCAATATTAAATGGATACATGTGTCAATGCAATATAAAACAAATCACAGCGACGTCTCATGATATTGCCCAATTGCAGTACGATAATATTTCTTGAATTCTCGCTTTTATGCATAATCGTGTGTCCGTCTGATGCATGTAATAAAAAACACTGTCATGTGGCTTTTAGGCGTTAAACATAAAGTTGGTATGCAATCTAAAGCAAAATTATCTTATATTTTCTTTGTAAAAGAGATGATACAAAAGGCCGATTGCCAACCAAATTAAATTTACAATTGAAATAAAAGCAATCCAAGGTGAAAGATTTAAAGAAAATTAGTTGCTCAATTTTAAAGATCAAAATTAAATACATTTTAAAATAAAATAAAATAAATAGTAAAATAAAAATTTCAATCAAATTATTAATAAAAATTACAAATCTACTTACAAAACAAACCATTCTTATCAAAATTATTTTACAAATGCTCACAAGATTTATTGAGTATATTGAATAGAAAATTTAATTTAATCGAGAAACTGCCTTTTTTTCTACCATAGTAAATAACAATTTCTCAACGAAGAAAGTTTTTTTTTCATTGAAATTTAATAGATGTTTCTAGACCAAAAATATTATTTATGAAAAGTTAATGAGAAAAACATTACTAATTTTATGAAATTCAAATATAAATCTATTTCAAAGAAAATTAAATATTATGCATTAATTGATATTTTTTAGTTTTTACAAATCTTTATTACAAAGTTAATAACATTTTCATTACATAATTAACAAATATTTATTTTCAATAAATTTAACAAATGTACGAGGCAAAAAATTTTTAAAAATTTTATCAAAAACACACTAAACTTCTTTCCGTACATTATATCTCTAATTTGAATAATATATGTTTTATTATTTTATTAAATTCTAACTCATGTTGTTTTATAAACTCAATTGAGTTATTTAATTTGTTGAGAATTGGATCCATTTATAAAACTAAAAAATTTCGGGGATTTAGTGAAAAATAAAAAAATACAAAATATATGAATAAAAAATAAAAAATATTAAAATTAAAAATATACATTTAAAACTGAAATAAGTAAATAAAAAATTATAAAATTTTGAATAAAAAAGTCAAAAATTTAAATTATAAATTACTTATAAAATATGTTTTTATTAGAATGAAAAATTTATGAATAGTTGTAAGTATACATATCAATCTATCAAAAAAATTTGAGATTCATTAACTGTTCAATTTAACAAAAAAAAAGTATACAACTTTGGGTTTATACATTATTTTATATTTTCTTAGTTGTAACATATAGATATAATATATAAAATAATGCATATTGACAATAATCCAAGCAGAACATAAACAATATTTTCAGCAAGCTTCATTCATTTAATAATAAAAAGAATTATACATCTTTGCAATGTTTTCTTTCAGTTGATCAAAAGTCAGATTTCTTTGACTTATCAATATAACATTACATATTGTATGCTCTGGAACATTTTACTAAAATCAACACAAATTTTTGTGTTTTATCTTTAACCAAAGTCGTTTTTTTTTAAGTACAGCCAATTATTTTTAATGGTCTTCTACCAAAATAAGAATAATAATTATATTTATGATCAGGATTAAAAGTTGGATTATAATAAAGTTGGTTAATTTGTAGTAGTTTTTGTTTCAGAATTTCTAAAATCATGACATGCTAGATACATTTTATGAAAGAAACCAGCATCGAAATCTACATTCCAATTTACTTTTAGGAAAAATTTCATTTCTTCCATTTATAACAAAAATACTGCACACATCACAATGATCGAACATAGAAACATGAATATGCTGTTCAGCACGATAATTTGTATTAGTTTGAAAACCAACTATTACATAATCGGGCATATCGAATTGTAAATTATTGAATTGTTCCTTTGTATCAAAACTAAATGTTCTTTTATCCTGAGGAAAATCTTTCTATAAAAATAGCCAATAATTAAAGGTAATAAGAATTAATGAATTCTTATATATTTTTATTTTTTATAACTAGCTGTATTTGCATCGTATTCTACTATTGGCCACATAATTTAAAACCTTTAAATAGTAATTTTTCCCTGATCAGATTTTTCAGTTCAATATACAAATAAACAATTATTACCAAATGAATTCATATAGAAAATTATCTTATATCAAACTTTAAAGTATATTGAATTATTATGTCAGAGAAAACCAAATAGATATATCAATGAATTATTAATTCTATTTGTTTTATTAAAATGAATAGATTTGATTGAATTTTTATTATCAACACAACATTTCTAAATAATGTTTCTTCTGATGGTAAGGTAACCAAAGCATGCATCATAATAGTAGTTATACTAGG
Organism: Clitarchus hookeri; assembly: GCA_002778355.1. Classification (NCBI taxonomy): domain Eukaryota; kingdom Metazoa; phylum Arthropoda; class Insecta; order Phasmatodea; family Phasmatidae; genus Clitarchus; species Clitarchus hookeri. Next base: position 367,030 of record NQII01000142.1, read on the forward strand.
AATATAAATAGCTTCAATTATTTTACCATGTTTTGATATTTGTACTTCAAAAAATTGAAATGAAAAAAAATTAGAAATAACATCAATATTTTTATGGGCATAATAACCAACACTATCTCTCTTTGATAATCTAAATTGTTCATAAACATATACATCATTTGGGAAAGAAAATCTATANAATAACCAACACTATCTCTCTTTGATAATCTAAATTGTTCATAAACATATACATCATTTGGGAAAGAAAATCTATAACCAATATTAATATCGAATGTGATTATATTGTTATAATTATAAAAAATTCTTCTTTGTTTGATCTGTTTGTGCAAATGTTTGTCTCTCAAAACTGTCTATAGTTTTATAACTCATTTAGATAGTAATAAAAATATTATACATAATTATAAAAATGAAAAATCCAGAAAGACAAATATTTATAATTAAGATGATTATAGAAAGATTTATAAATTATTAAAAAAACCATGATACTGAATATGAAAAACATAAAAAGAAAGAATTGCCTCTCATTCATGAATTAAAAAATATTGGTAAAAAAAAAAGATGAAGTCGCTGAAGAAAATAAAATTTTGATATCAATTTAGTTCCTATTTTTATAAAAAAAAATTAAATTATCCAAAAAGACCGACAAAAACTTTTTGTGAAAAAAATTGCAATTAACAATAACAATTAGATTTTAAAGAACAATTAGGATACAGTCCTATAGCTGGGATTCAACCTTTGAAATATTATGCAACTATTAATCTTGGTGAAAAATTATCATGTTATTTGAATAACAGAAATGATAATATATTTGGAATAATAGGCGATGGAAGTAAAAATAAAATTAGTGATACTGAAGTTGAATTATATTAAAATGAAATTATTATAGAAAATAAAAAATATAAAGGAACTGACGGACTTATTAAATTATCTATTCGAAGAGGTAGATCAAAAATATTATCATCAAAACTATAATTATGATGCTTATGAAAATTTTGATAATTATGCAGAAATTGTATTTCAAACAAATGCTATTCTAAAAATCATAAACCAGATTCAAAAAATTATAATTATCCAAGATAATCAATTATTAATAAATAAATTTAAAAAACTATATGGAATTATTATAAATTTAAACATTTAAAACCTGAGAAATCTCTTTCGGCTCTCAATACCTCGATGTTANGAATTATATTAAAATGAAATTATTATAGAAAATAAAAAATATAAAGGAACTGACGGACTTATTAAATTATCTATTGGAAGACGTAGATCAAAAATATTATCATCAAAACTATAATTATCCAAGATAATCAATTATTAATAAATAAATTTAAAAAACTATATGGAATGATTATAAATTTAAACATTTAAAACCTGAGAAATCTCTTTCGGCTCTCAATACCTCGATGTTAAGAGCCGCCCACATATTTTCACTCACTAAAAAATCTCCAAAGAATCTTTTAAAAATGTCAAAAAAAAATTCAGAAAATTCTGGCGAAGTCATAAAGCAATATAATAATGAATGAACAACTTGGAAAAAAATAATAGGTTGGGATTTAAATAACATAAATTTGCCAGAAATGAATTTACCTGGGTATAACTATTGTGGTCCTTTTACAATATTAGATGAATGATTAGAAAGAGGCGATTAAAAGAAATCAATAAACCTGATACAGCTTGCATGAAGAACGATATTGATTATAGAGATCATAAAGATTTAGAATCAAGACATGAAGCACATTAAGTTTTTCAAGCTAAAGAAATAAAGATAGATAAAAGACTCAAATTACTGAAAACATTGCTTCTGCTTTGGTTTCTGGAAGTATGTTTACTAAAAGAAAATTAGGTTGGAAAATAAAAATTCGTTAATATAAAAAATATGTATAATTTTTATACATAAGTAAAAATTAAAAAGTAACTTTTATATTCCAGTTAATCAATTGAATGATTTGAAAATCGATAAAAATTTATTAAAAGATCAAATTGAAAATAATAATTAAAAATGAAAGGAAAAGGATTTTTACTAACATTGTAATTTCCAATAATTAAAAAATTATTGCAAGGAAAAACTGGATCTGGTTTAAAAACTGTATGAATTTTACCACTTTTAATTTCAATAATAGAGGTGCCTGGAACTCTTAAAGGAGGAGCTAGTAGAATTTATAATTTGGTTGAAAAAAACTAAAAAAAATAAAGAATTAGAAGAACAAAGACATAACTTAGGCATGGAAAATAAAATTGGAGGAGTAGCAAAGACAAAAGAAGACCCAGACATTTTGAAATAATTTCATTTTCATACAATGATTTTAAAAAATTAAGAAAAAATTATACAAAAAATTTTAGAATCATTTATATGATTGTCGAACTACCAGATAAAATTAATACAAATGAATGCGCAAATGTAAATTTAGATATACGGTANATTTTCATACAATGATTTTAAAAAATTAAGAAAAAATTATACAAAAAATTTTAGAATCATTTATATGATTGTCGAACTACCAGATAAAATTAATACAAATGAATGCGCAAATGTAAATTTAGATATACGGTATCTCCAAATTCTAAAACTCATTGGGTTTTAGTTATAAAATTAATAATTATATATATTATTTCAATTCATTTGGTAAAAATATTCCCGTAGAATTAATTACGTATTTAAAAAAACAATATTATTTTAGTGATGATAGAATAGAAAATTTTGAATTTGGGCATTTATTTTTAATAGTACCGAATTTATTTTCAAAAGAATACAAATTTTCTAGCATAACTTCTCCATTATTAAATGACAGATTTATTCAGGAAGCCATTAATCAGCTTTTGAGATACATATTTTAATATTGATAATAGCACGAAACAATAATTTACTGATACAACTAACTAACCTACTTTCCACAACATGTGTGCAATTAATATTCTAAAAAGTTCTTAAAGGCTGAGTTGATAGGTAGGACTTGACTTTTATTTGAACCAATAATATTATAAATGAAACCAGAAACTTATGCAACAGTAGTGAGACAATTACATATACACATGTGAACCCAGATAACTTTGTACAATATGCTAGCATGCAATACACTGCATTACAGAGGTCGGATTCGGAGCATCAACTTAGGATTTAATCAGTCTAATGTTTCGAATGATAGCGTTTACTAACCTAAAATATTTACAGGGCCATCGTTTTAGAAATAAGTGACTGAGCCACATAAAACGTGTAAGTTTATATGGCCTACTGTAGAGCTACTTCTGATATAATTGGTGGAAATCGGTAGTTTCGTCCTTGAGATATGGCATAAAAAACTTCATTTTCTTATTTGAAGTTATCGTACAAAATTGCCAAAAAAAGAGGACTCAATATGCGATGCTTCTAATGTATACTGTCTACATACAACTTTTAATTGAATTTAGTTGAATTTTTAAAATATATGTTACAAACTTAAAAAAATGATTTATGAAGCCATCATTTTGAACATCGTTGTCTGACCCATTTAAATTATAGGGATTTACATAGCTTTTTGTAGCATTTAGGGTTTGCACAATTTGGTACAAAAAAGTTGAAATGTACCAGTGTAACATTTGGTGGGAATCATATTATTGGTCTTCGAGATATGGCATAGAAAACCATCATAATTTTCATGTGGCGATCTTCATAATTGGAGGACAAAAAAGTAATGTAGTAGCACATTCAATGATTGTATACTGCCAATATACAAAGTTAAGTTACAATTGATTGCATCGTTTAGTAGATATAGCACATAAAACTCAAACTATATTATAGCTGCCATTCTAAAAATAAAAGTGTCATGCTTAAAAAAATACAAGACCTACCACAGTACATCTTCGCCAAATTTTGTAAGAATGGGTTGATTGTTTCTCGGGATATGAGAAAAAAACTTTGTTTTTTATTCTTACAAAATGGCAGAGAAATTATTTTCTGCATAGACAAATTTTATGGTTGTAATAGGTACTGCCAGCATACAAAGATAAGTTGGAATTTGTTTCGTTAATAAAATATAGAGAGCTAAAATATTTATATAGCCAACATTTTAAAAATAAGTGCCTGGCCTAATGAAAACAAACCTGCTTACACCACCTGCAGCACGACAATTTGTTTGACAATTTGGTAGGAATCTGTCGTTTTTCCCCCGAGATGTGACATAAAAATTTTATTTATTCGCATGGTGCTATCTTGCAAAATGGCGGGAAAACATTCTGTGTAGATGCAGTTGATAGTTGTAATATCTTGCAAAGTAAAGTTGGAATTGATTGAATGGTTTCGACGATATCGCATTCTAAGCAAAATATGGATATATGGCCGCCATTTGGAAATTATTGTCTGACATGCTTAAATTATACCTATTAACATTATCTGCTTCAGTACTACTTGTTTGCCAGATTTGATAGGAATCAGTCAATTTTTTCCCGAAATATGACAAAAACTTTACTTATGCCCATGGTGCTATCTTACAAAATGGTGGGGGAAAGATTTTCCCTGTTGATACAGTTGATAGTTGTAATATCTACTGCCAGCCTATAATGATAAGTTGGACATAATTACATAGTTTCGACGATATAGCCTTTAAGCTTAAAATAGCTAAATGTTCGAAATTTTGAAATTAAGTGTCTAACGTAATTTAAACATGCAATTTTTAATAATCTGCCACAGTGCTAATTGTTTGCTGAATTTGATAGGAATTTGTCAATTTTTCCCCGAGATGGCATACAATCTTCATATTTTATTCAATTCGTGTTGTCTTACAAAATTGTGTACAAAAGATTCCCTTGTAGGTACAGTTGATAGTTGTCATATATCTACTGCCATCATACAAATTTATGTTGGAATTGATATCATAGTTTCTACAATAGAACATTCTAAGCTAAAATTACTATATGGCTATTATTTTTAAAATAATTGTCTTACATGCTTAAATCATATCACTTAACATAATCTGCACCAGAACTACTTGTTTGCCAAATTTTGTAGGAATCGGTTAATTTTTTACTGAGATATGACTTAATAACTTATTTTATTCATGTGGTGCTATCTCACAAAATGCCTATACAAAAGTGGTATTGTGTTGGTATATATTATGCTTGTATATATACTTTCAGTGTACAACACATGGTCGAAATTGGTTTAATGGTATTATAGATATACCAAATAAACTTAAACATATGTTTGGCCACCATTTTGAAAATATGCCCTTAATTAAGTTCAAACATGGCCTACCATAGTATTACTTACTTGCCAAATTTGGTGAGAATTGGTTAAATAGTTTTCCAGATATTATGTAAAAAAATGTATTTCTTCACTTGGTGCTATTTTCAAAATGGCTGCCAAACAACAATATCCATCTCAAAATTTAATGCTTAATTGATGCTCTGTCAGCATGCAAAATTTGGTTTAAATCAGTTATGAATCCCAAGATTTTAAGGACCGCCATTTTGAAAGTAAGTGCTTATCATGTTCGCAACTATAAAAGTATGATGTCCTTATTACGTATTATACATGTACCAAGTTTGGTGAAATTCGGTTGATGTGTTCAGAAATTGAAATGTGGGACACACACACAATCCCAGACACACGCATCCACACACTCTGGCACACAGCCAGGAAAGTGATCTCACAAGGCTTTATTCCTTCGGAAAGTATGCTAAAAATTTATTCCAAAAATAAATTTTACTGAATATGTGAAAATTGAAAAATTCAGAATAATTAATTAGATGACAATTTTATTATTTAAATAATTATAATATTCCTGCTGCTATTAAAAACTAGTTTAGAGTGGGTTTATATTATAAATTCAAACACATTTGCTCATAAATACAGTTTGTCCAAATATGTTAAAAGAGATAATTTCAATCAATTTAAAAATGATGTTGCTTAAAAAATTGTGTTAAGCAATTATACTAAAAACAATAAATTTTATGATTGAAAAAATTGTGTTTTAAAAAATGAAATAAATGATTAAATTAAAAATTAAAAATTTTAAGATTTTAAAAAAGATGTTGTTTACAATGACTTAAGTGATTATATTAATAATGATAAATTTGATGACTAAGAAAGAAGTCGTTTTAAAAATGAATTAAACGATTTTACAAAAAAATGAAAATTTGATGATTTTAAGAAAATGTTGCTTAAAATCTGATTTAAGTAATTATGTAAAAAGTAAAAAATTTGATTATCATAACGATTTTGAAAAAAAAAAAAATTAAACACGAAGATTTAAAAAATGTTGCTTTATATTTTAATTACTAAACAAATTGCTCTAACTTATAGTTAGCTATGTTGAAAATAAAATTAATTCAATTCAATACAATACTTAAGTTACTAGAAACACATAATAAAAAGCATTTATACAAATGGTTATTTATGGTGATTCATTATTTTACAAATTAATATTTAAAAACATAAATGATGGTAATGAAAACAAAAGATTAACAAATATTAAAAATAGTATTGCTCCAAATGATGCTGTAAATATAGAATATTTTCAATCAAATCGAATACAAGCGATGAATTTTACTGGAAAATTAAATGCTGGAAAACTAATCAATATTTTAAATTACATAATGGAATGAGTTATTTCTCTTTTTTATTTGATTGCACAGTTTTTTAGAATTAATATAGATATTCACGATTTATCGATTTTAAGAATAGTTATAATGTGCCATGATATAGATTTTCCAAAACCATTTCCTATAAACAAAAGTGATAAAATAACTTTTAAATTAGTTGATGGAATTCAAATCTCTAAAGGTTTTGAAGTTCTTATTTGTATATCAATAGTTTTAAAAAAAATATTTTATATAAATCGATAACACTTGATGTTTAAAGTGTAAAGAGTAACTAATAATATAAAAACTGAAAACACTAAAAATGAAAAAAATTAAGAAAAGTACATCTTCAATTCGTAAATCTAAAATATCAACATTAAAAAATATTGTCTATATGGAACATATAATTAATGAAATATATAAACCAGTAAGAAAATTTTTTCGTAGAAGATAAGATATTTAATTTGGATATAAATATATATTAACTATTATAAATGTTTTTTCTAAATTTGGTTTTGCTATAAGTTTTGAATCAGTTTTCAAAAATAGACATCCTAAAAATTTACAAACTGATATTGGTAAAGAATGTTAAAAAATGAATGAATTAATGAAAAATATAATATTAATTATTATTCAACTTTTTCAGAACTTAAAGCTACCTACCCTTTACAGTTTTTACATTTTCTACATTATATTTTTGGTATTTTGTATTTTTAGTATTTATTGATTAAACAATAACAAAATCGTTAATCTGATTTCTGTATTTACCATTATTATTTTTTTAATATTCACATCTATAGTAATAAATCCGGAATTTTTATTGCAGCACTTGGAACACATTTCTTTAAGTTATTGATAAGACATCTCCACCAACAAAATGGTTATAAATATGTTTTAAATTAGTACCTTCTTGTCTGAATACACATAAAAAAAATTTTGTTATCTCTTACTAATTGTTTTGGAACTCTTGAATAAGTTTGAGCTAAATAAAAACAATCAATATTTTTGTCTTCCTCTAGTAAAATTCTGCAGATTATATCTTGGTTTCCTAATAGAACATCATCAAAAATAACTAATGAGTTATTCTCGCATTCGTCTAAATAAAACATTTCATTATTATTATTATTGGAAAAAACCCAATTTTTTCATGAATTTTTCACTTAATTTTTAAAAATTGTCTATTAGTGAAAATAATTTTCTCCTGATTTATACTCTTTGAACAAATATACACTTTATTAAAATTTAAACATTTATATTTATTTATAAAATTAATTATGAAATTAATTTTGAAATTAATTTTATCGCTTTTACATGGTCAACAATTATTGCTCTACTATTATTTGCTAATACATTATAATTATATTTACTTTTTTATTTTTCTTCATTTTTTAAAACACCAATTCCCCAACCAAACAACTTTCTTAATTTAGTAAACAAATTTTTGTGGTGATTTTTTTCACGATGAACATTATATAGCTTTAATTATATTTCATTCAATATATTTAACACCAAAAATAAATAATAATATACTTGCAGTTTTTGAAACAAATGAAAAATAATATTATTCCGAAAGGTCAATATGAAATTGAATCAACTTTATAATACTATAATATTATATGAAACATTTAAAACTGATAATATTGTTTTAGAAACATATAATATAACAAATAGATTAAATGTCAATAGTAAATATGATATTAAATAGATGATATATTATCAAAAATACTGTTTTTGTATAGGAAATTGTTTACACTGGCTAATGTGCACTGAATGAATTAGCAACATGGACGGAGTTAAAATCTGAAAATTTTTAACAGGTATTTCCATTTTACGGCCAACTCAGAGCTGAAATAATCTACCGTGAAGCTGAGGTGATGAGCTTCAATTAATACTTAGTCACCAAACCTTAAACTCACATCTTTATATAACATGTTCTTTAATCACTCATTTTCATGATATTCTACCAAAGTACGTACGTGACACTTCTTCCCATATGGTTACTAATTCTTCCTTTCCACATTCTCCAAACAAATGTCTTGTAATGACCAAGCATTTACTAAACGATGTAGCAATCGCCCTTCAAGGAAAACTTCAGTGCGCGTGAATTTATATTATCATTTGGTTCTTCACTCTACAAAATGTATGACCAACAGAGTCATCACAAACACTTGTATAAATCTTGAAAACAATTTAATAATTGATCTCTGAAAGCATATTAAAAATACTCCAATTAAATAAAGTTAAAACACAAAAATATTAAATAGTTACATATTTTACAAAGATTTGCATAACATTTTCTTTTTCTCGTTCCCTACTTCATCCCTCCCCATAATTATGTAAAATGGAGTATAATTCCAAATTAATGTCTGTACCCTGGTGTCTAGTTCTCTCTGCCTTAATAATTCCCAGAAAAGTATATTTATACAAAAATTTTGGGTTTTCAAACCACTTGTTTCTTCCATGCCATATCATTGGTCAGTTCAAAACCCTGCCTCGCCATGTGGCCGAAGGTCGTCTGCTGGAGTAGGTGTAGGAGGGGTATGGGAGGGACGATCTAAGCACCTCTACAACTTCACTCGCATCAGACATTGAACGACCAGCTGTCCAGCTGGACATGACACCCGCTGCTCCAACAAGGTACCCCATTTCTCCAGCATCATCAGGTATGGTCATTTCGGCGTACATTCGTGATGGTTGAGTAATGTTTTCACATGATACGGGGGCAATTTGACAATCCGTCATATCCTCCTCCCCTTGAACGAACAGCATGTACTGAAGAATCCATGTAGGGTCGAAAACACCACCGTGCCGGGTGGCTATTCAGAGCCGTGGGTCGTCTTCCCCTTGTAGAAAATGGTGAACTCCAAACTTCATGAATCAGGTCTCGTAGAAACCTCGACAAACCCAGGAGGCTCATTTGTGGGTAACATATTCATTGGAACAGGCATTAAATTTTTTTTTCGGTGTGGAGGGGGGTGGGAGTTGGAACTTGCAGTATTTCAAAATACGCGAAACCATTTAAACCCTTTTTAATAATAATGAAAACATTTAGCTAATTGCATGAATTCCTTAAAGCTATATAAAACATAGCTCCTTAAAGCGTGCATTAAAAAATACAAATACTTGTATAGGATGAAAAAATCTTCCTATTTGTTTATTCATCCTTGTAAAACATTTCATAAGAAAAGAATCATTAAATGTTGTCCCTTTTTTACAATGTTTCAATACTAATAAATTGATAATTAACAACCTCTTACCCCAATATTTCAGAGAAACAGAACCTTAAAAATGGGACAGAAAAAGGGGTGGAAGTGTATAAAATTTACTGTTTTTGTATAGGAAATTGTTTACACTGGCTAATGTGCACTGAATGAATTAGCAACATGGACGGAGTTAAAATCTGAAAATTTTTAACAGGTATTTCCATTTTACGGCCAACTCAGAGCTGAAATAGTCTACCGTGAAGCTGAGGTGATGAGCTTCAATTAATACTTAGTAATCAAACCTTAAACTCACATCTTTATATAACATGTTCTTTAATCACTCATTTTCATGATATTCTACCAAAGTACGTACGTGACACTTCTTCCCATATGGTTACTAATTCTTCCTTTCCACATTCTCCAAACAAATGTCTTGTAATGACCAAGCATTTACTAAACGATGTAGCAATCGCCCTTCAAGGAAAACTTCAGTGCGCGTGAATTTATGAGCGGAATGAATAATATTATTAATGCAAAAGAACAATTGATATAGAAATTCGTCCCAATGGCATTGCGTATCAGATTGAAATTTGTGTAACGCAAACTTAATATTCCTGTTAACACTCTCGGCTAAATTTGCGTGTGGGTTATACGGGGGTGTCGGCACCATTTTCACACCCCACAAAAAGTTAAGATCTCTAAACTCACCCGGCAGAAAGTAAATGGCATTATCCATTACAACACACACAGGAGAACCAAATGCACTATACAATCTTTGCATAACTATTTTACAAATGCCAGTGAATTTTATTGGCCACAAGGGAAATAAAAAACAAAATTTATTAAAACTATATATTGCTGTCAACCCATAAAGAAAACCAGAGGTAGCAGTGCCATAACATCTCATTATACCCGTTCCCATGGACAGGAAGCTACAGATCCTGCATATTTTCCTTCAGGTATCTGATTTTCAGGTTTTCCATGTTGATATGCTTCACACATCTTAGTCCATCCTTCTAAATCCTTTCGGACTCCTGGTCGCGTAAACAATTCAGGTACACACGAGTAGTAGGCTTATGAGTCTCCGATAAGGGCTGGGGGCTGTGGTGCATCTTGGATGATGTCACAGGCATTGCCGGCGGCCTCGTTCATCTCCCCCAACCCCCGCTGGTTGTATAAAAATTAAAACTAGTAAAACAAATTAGAAAATAAATTGCTTTTTACCATTAAGAATTAATTTAAGAAAAAAAATGAATTATACTGAAAACTCATTTTACCATTAGTAATGCATTTTGCAATTAATAAATAATTTAAGAGAAAAAGAAATTAATTATATTGAAAAGAAACGAGTAGGGATAAAATAAATAAAACACAAAAATGTATTTGGTACACAGTCAATACACAACGCATTTATAATTTTTAAAAAAGTTCTCTAGTTTATAAGACTGTTACAAGTATGGCTAAACAGTTCTCAAATTATGGTAAATACCGGCTCCTTGCGAAGGATCGCACAAGTCTCTGGAACATAGTGATGTCCATCGATTAGTCAGCCACCTTTTCATTTACACATTGCAGATATTGCACTTCTATAACAGTTAACTCCACGATATCCACCTCGCCAATGGTGGAACCACCGCCAACAGCAGGCCAAGCATCTACAGCTCCAGGAATAAACACTGTTGAGCAGCGACGACGAGTGGGTGTAGGTTTGTTTCCCGAGATGGATGCAGAAACATCCGTGATGGGTACCGTCATGAGTGTCTGGCACCGATGCTGTACTCGACAGCATCGGGTCGTCTGACTGGCAGCATCATTCTTTGACCTGGGATGCTGGGAAGGTTCGAACCCCGCCTGGGGAAACTCCACAGCACAGTCCGTCACACGGATGTTAGCAGGTATCTGGGCTGGAGCGATGATTTGGTCTATGGTGCAGGGCAACTGTGTCTGTGGTGTCATGTGGAACACGATGCAGGCCGATGCTCCTGGACAATCCAACTGAAACTATGATGGTTTGTAGACGACTGCATAATGGGTGAAATGCCAATGCTGCATGCTGAGATCGCAGGTCTCTGTATAGGTGTGCATGTATCCATCTTCTGCGACGAAAATGTATTCCATGCTACCGTACTCTGGCTTGGCATTTACATAAATGTGCGTAGGGCAGAAAGGAGTCATGGTAACGATCAGAATTCTAGGCGACGAAGAAACCAACTCGTCGATTGTTCCCACTTACATACATATATAATATGGATGATGATCAGGTGTGCCACCACACGAAAACTTAAATTCTCTTACATTTCGGGTGACTTCGTGTCTAGTCGTAACTCATCGATTCATGGTCAAAGGACGAGGCACACTATTTGCGCAGCAGCTGTGCTTTCCTACATGCATGTTTCCAGTAAGGTTCTCACCTGTCGCTACTGGTCGTCGTAAAGTTTCGTCATCTTGCGCAGCAAAGGGCAGCCATACTCGAACTGCATGCCGATAATATCAACTTCGTTTTTACACAAGTCGTTCAGCCATTTTTCTGCTTGAGACCTGACATGTAAATCGGTCCTCGTGCATACTGCATCAGCAAGTCGTGCAGCACGTTTCCCACTTGGTGGTATGGAATCTTGCCTCCATCCCACTCCACTATGTGGTAGTACTTGGTCAGCCAATAGTTTGTCTTCTGGCTTTTCTCGTCCAACATTTTTAACGAATAAAGGGATCGGAAGGAGTGCGTCCATGTTTTGCCATCGTGTGGTAGGATACAGCAATTTACTTGAGCACATAGCGGCTATGGCTCTGGAAGCCTTGCATATTACAGTACATCTCGAAGAACAGATACAAACTGATGCACAGAGTAGTGACATTCCTATTTATATATTTTTAGATCATCATATTCACCAAACCCGAAAACCAGTCGTAGCTCACTACTCGGTTGTGCAAATTCGAAAATTACGCTGTTTTGATTGCAGGCACGTTTGCCTTGGAAATAATTTATATTGAGAATCAACCACACCATTTAGAACTCGCTCGTTATGTTTGGAAGTGTTGAAGACCAGCATTGGCAACATTTTATTTAATTTTTCCTAACTTAGAATGGGGTAGGATTCGCGCCCGTAGTAGGAGGCTTGAAGCAGACTATAGAAATAATATGACTAAGTAAACCTTTCTTGGTCTAAGGAGGTGTTCAAATCCATGTATGTGTAGCTTTCGATATTGAAAAATATTTTTATATTCAGGACTTTGCAGTGGTCGAAGGTCAATTTGTTTGCCTAGATGTACTGTTTGTTCATTTTAAATGTCAGTATGATGTAGCGGGGTTTTTCTGTGCTTAAAGACGTCTTCACAACCCAGTGGTTTTGCATGGTGGACGACAGGACCTGGCATGCAACCAAACTTCAGCTCCTGGCATATTTGACTGCCTTCAATTGTTCGCATGGGGAACGAATCACTCTGCGTTGGTCAGGGTTACAGCGATGGGCTGTGGGTTTTATCCCTGGCTCCCAACACTGCATCGAAATGTGATGTGGCTAGCATTATTACCAGTTCTTATTTGGCACCTATTATTATATTACTATAATTTTCGGCAAAACCCAGTAACATCGATAGTGGCACTCACCTCGAACCTGCCTTCTGCAAAGATGGGAACTTTGTAGTTATCTTTCATTCCCCAACCTGCTATTTTTACCATGTAGAGATTGTTGGACGTGAGCGAGAGGTAGTTTTTTATGGTGGTGGTTATGCCAACATACCGCGTTTCGTCAATAGTAACACCGTTCAGTTCGTAAATTAACTGCTCGAAAAGGTGGGCCATACCAGTGCGACCGAACATGGTGGTGGTGGGGTGGGGCCCTTCCTCTTTCGTGAATGTACCTCGGATGCGCAGGAATGATTGCGAACGAAGAGTGTAAATATCTTGACGCTGTATCGGGATTCGAACCTCTCGCTCGAGAGTGTAGGTGCTGGTCAGATAGGGCTGGTAGCAATGCAGCTGAAACTTGTCAATTCTGTCGTCGAATTCTGCCCGTTGGGTCACGTTCAATACTTTGTCGTATTCCATGCCTGTTCACTTTAAATCCTAGGCTACATAGAAACTGCTCGTTAGCGCATGTTATCACGCTGGTGTCTCGAGCACTACTGGTCCTTGGTTTGGTGCTGCGCTCGACTTTATGCACAGTTTGTCTCGCGAAACTATTTCCCCTTGTTTCAGGCGCAGATGCAAAGTGATTTCTTAATTTATGAAGTCTATCTGCTTATCGTCCGGATCGATGATTCTGATGACCACTTCGTGCGTGCTCTTTGCGATCATGGGAACGTAAATGATGCTTTTTGGAACTTCGACCAATTTATAACATGGTGGGGCACTAACTCGGGTAGCATATTACTGGTTTTCCATTAACATAGCAGCCACTGGTCAAATTACAATATTTGCATGTCACATTCGCCGGAAATATGTTCACCGGTCGCGAGGATCGTGTTTTTTTACCAGCTTCGTAGATTCGCGTATAGAACTGCAGCATTGGCTTGATGGTATCTGGTTCAGTGAAATCGTTATCGGCACTGCAGAATATTCCTGCCTTCAGCATGTTTGGGTTACAGTGTAGTTCGAAATACACTTCCTATGGCACGGAATTATTAATGGAATTGGAGATGTCCTCCAGTTCGTATGCGCCGGTGGGAATGATGATTTGCTCCACTTCTCCTGCCACTACATACCGGAATGCGGAATTCACATTTTATTCCTATTTTGGATATGGAGTTGTAGTTTCAAAATCCGTAAGTCCGACTACCCACTCCCCTTCCAGCACCAAGGGTGGGTAAAACGTAGCCCTCAGCTCGGATCTCTTACCGTTTAGAATTTTGGAAATCGACATTCTGACTGTAGAATAAAGATGTGAAGACATTTTATGTAAAAGGTTAACGAACAATTATTCGCCTACGATTTCTTTTTATGCCACCATGCCAGGAAGCAAAGACACAAGTGTCCACAGTTCCATGTGTTCGGCATCTGCTCCATCTCGTAGTTGTAAGTCAGTTTGTAATTTTTCAGATACACTCGCAGTTCGGGTGGTGGATTAAAATTCCCAAAACTGTCGTAGTATACCGTACGTTTGTCACTTTGCCACACATCTCGCATGAACACACTGCGATAATGAGGTATCTTCAATTTGCATGCAAACAGTTCCAAATCCATGTTCGTGAGCGGTCGTTTCGGTAGAGATCTCATTAGCACCTCCTCTTGCTGCGATACTTTTTCTTTCTCACACCTCCTTTTCTTCCTCCTTGTAGGGTTGTCATATGTAAAGTCCTTGGCACTTTTTTTACACATGGCAATAGCTTCCAGTTTACGGTTGTGGAGGCGGTTTTCCTCCAATTGCTTACGTTCATTCGAGGCTGGTTTCACCACACTAACGATTTTCGTTACAGCCCCGGCAATACCACATGGAGCACTGATTGCAAGTATCAAGGCAGAAAGGAATCCTCCAATTTCCTCCCCCCCACTTGGAACTTCGTCTTGCTTTCTTCGACCCAATGCCCAACTTCTCCTTGGCATTCATCATGTTGGAAACGCCCCACCCAGCAATTTTTTCGCCGAGTCTGGTATCTGACGATTTTCTTATCTCGCCGGCCTTCTGTGCAAGTGTCTTGTCTGCATGGTGTCGGGTTTCAAGAACCTTGTTCAGGGAGTAAGCAACATCGTATTGTTTGCACGCCTCGTTCAGCGTGTAAATGCCCGTATCTCTGCATACCAGCCTTTAGCTAGCTTGGTTCCCGGAATGCAGAACCTGTATCCGTGAATGTGCAGCTAGAAAGGTAGATTGTTGATTAGTGTATCGACGATCCCTCTTCCAGATTTGATCTTTCTTCTACAAGTCATATCACACTACTGCGATACAAACCGATGTATACCCGACCTTTATACGTTTTCGTTTTAGTATCATTCTAGTCTTGGAACAGTATGGACATAGAGTGCTAATGAAACATTTTCTTTGTTGCTTCTGCAGTAAAGTATTTGCAGTTTTGTGGAATTTACGACATGAAATAATGACCTGCAGAATTAAAAGTTCAAGTGTGACTTTTGAATGCAAAATCTGCCAGAGGCAGTTTACTGGGAGGGATGCTTTAAAGAGGCATTCTAAAACTTGTAGCACTGATTCTGTGTAGTCTCCGCATCCTCCACAATCACTCCACATTGCTGCACAATCACTCCACAATCGCTCAATCTGCTCCACGTGCTCCTCAACCACTACACAATCGCTCCACCTTCTCCACAATCGCTCCAAAATAGTTCCACCTACTCCACGTGCTCCACAACAGCTCCACATGTTCGATAATTGCTTCACAAGATAGTAGTGGTGACATATGTATTATCAAGCAAGATGTTACTCTTCCTGCCTGCATCACCGAGATTGATGTCAAAACCTCACACGATGCACGTCATGGCACGTTGTTGCCCAATACTGTGAGAGGACTTATTTTGCGGACTGTTGGGTTGCAGTAAGACGTGTGTGCTTCTCAGCTTTTTGGAGGAACCGAATGGTCTCAGGTTCAAGAATATGTACCTGTATTCCTAATAGCTCCAGCAAACGAAATACCAGCATCTGGCACATGTACTGCAGGTAGTGGAAGTTCTATACTATTTCCCTTGCAGCAATAACGAAGTAGTTGTTCCACCAAGCGAAGTATTGCCAAACTCAGTGTTTATTTTAGACGATGTGGCATGTGAAAAACAGACTTGCATCCAGGAGTACTTTAGTAGGGGATGGCATGCGAACATGGATTGTGTGTACTTGAACCATACTTATTCGCACGAAACAAAACAGTTACTATGTGATAAAGTGGATTTCCTCACGTTTTGAATGGACGATACGAACTTGCAGCATGTGTACGACGACCACGTCAGAACAGACATGATGTTTGCAGAAATTAAGGATGTGTGTCGTTTGTGCTGGAACGAGGAGTATGGCATATTGAAGATCGATAAGTATTCGCTAGTACATAAGGGAAGGTACAGATGTGACTTTGATCAGTTTATAGTAAGATACAGACCATGAGTCACAATACAATTTCCAAGTTCGGACATAGTCTATGCACCAATGATAATTATGGAAATGAGCTAATGGAAGCTCGCCTCACTGCTGTTTGCAGGGGCCTATCGCTTCTTGGGCAAAAGATCGAGAGCATGAAAAAATAAGTGGTGGAAGATTTGGTGGCCATCGACTGCACACCGGGGTCGCGGAAGCACGGATAATAGACCTGATCAACATGCCGAATATGCATAGATGGGAAGAATTAAAAACTCTTCAAAATATGTTAATGTCCAAACTGGCTGCGAAAACCGATGTTTCGAGGCATAGCAATAAAGTGCTGGATGCATGCATCGACCGACTGGAAAGGATCGAAAATTCACTTTCCTCAACTTGAGAGTGAATATGTATTCAGGATGATTCTAAAATCATGGGACAAACATTGAGGGGTGGTAGAGCTCACTAAAACAAACAATTATTGTATAGGAATATATGGGCGGGAGTGACGCGTTGAGGCGCAAACACAAAAATAACACATTAAATGCAACACAGTGTTTATTTACAATGTCGCCGCTAAATGCCTTTCTACAGAGATGTTTATAATAATTGCTCAAAATTGCTACCACCGACAGTAATGCAAGCTTGGTAGCGTCGATGGAGTGATTGGCGAACAGATTCAAATACGCCGGGTATTTCACGCACGCCACCATTGTCAGCCAATCACGCCATATGTAGAGGTCGCCAAGCATGCGTGACTGTTGGTGGATGCATTTCCAGCAACTGTTTTAACATTTTCTGTACGGAATCACTCGTTAAGTATTCTGCTAATGAACATTTTATGTTTCCGTTAATGTGTTATGTTTTTGTGATTGTGCCTCAATGCGTCACTTCCGCCCATATATTCCTATACAATAATTGTTTGTTTTAGAGAGCTCTACCCTCAATGTTTGTCCTACGATATTAGATTCACCTTGTATATAAATGTTTGGTTGTGTGTTTATTCCACTCTATGAATGATGGCTGACCGAACCGAACTGACGATGGGGCAACAGCGAGCCATCGAAGCTGTTCGCACGATATATCTACCCTCGAAAAGTTATAGACTGGCTCTCGAGAATCGAAGGTAAGAGGCATACAAGCCGATAACCAGTCATCTGGACAAACTTGGTCGACAACACAAGAAGGAAGTTTTGCCTGAGCCAGATATCAAACACGAAATCAAGGTGGAAGGACCGACCCCGATGCGTAAATGGAAAAGAAGTCCGGAACTGCCCGAATCGGAAGGGGGCATCACTTGTGACGAAGATGAATTTCCCCTGAACGATTTACTGTGTGCGCGAAAACGGAAACGAATGCGAGAACATGAGCCCGAGTAGTGGGTAACATGGTCGGGAACTACATCGTTTCCTACTCCGATCGGAACAGCGACAAGAAGTACAGCTTGTAACACTACGATTAAATATGGTTTTTCGGAAACAATGAAGTGATGTTTTTCCAGGTGATGTGATGCAGATCGGCAAACAGGTGAAAATGATGCATATTCTGTGGGTATTTTTTCGTAGGCATCCCAGACACTAGACCGAACTGATCTGCGCAAGTACCATCGCCTGCTACAGTCCAGTTGTGCTCATTACACGAACGATAACCCCTCAATGCAGCGAATTACGGACACGACCCATGAGAAATTCGGCATTATCGCGGGACTGTTTCCACGATTGAGCGACGCTATTGGATCGGGTCTGCTGCTGCAGAAGGTCGATGCCAAACACAAGATAGGCTATGTGTTTTGGGAAGATCAGAACGAACTCGTTGATAGACTACGGTTACTGGTCGCTTCACAGTCTGCAGGCAACCAGTCCCACGCCAACGAGATTATATCCATCATCGAAGAACTCGTCGAAGCTGGCTATGTCGTGAGATGACTAAATATGCAGTTTCTGGGGAATTGCACGTGTCGGCCAGAAGGAATCATCCTCGGAAAAAGTACATGATAAAAGGGATGGACGATACTTTCCAATCCGACCTGATCGAAATGCAAGACTTTGCTCGTGCGAATAAATGCCACCGCTACATTTTGACCATAAAAGACACATTTTCCAAGTACTTCTGGGCCAGACCGCTCAAGTCGAAGAATGCATGTGATGTCACTGAGGCCATGACGGATGTGTTGAGTGAAGGACACGTACCGAAAAATATCCTCACTGACGATGGTAAAGAATATTTTAATGCTACTTTTCATGCACTGATGAAAATGTACAGCACAAATCACTATTCCATGTACTTTGGACTCAATACTAGCATCGTCAAGCGTTTTCACCGGATTCTGAAAGTCAAATTGTGGAGACATTTAATAGCGAACGGAAACTACAAGTGGCTTGAGCTACTGCCGAAACTGGTCCACGAGTTAAATTCTGCCGTTCATTCTACCACTCGCATGAAGCCCGAAGATGTCGAGAACGACTCCCTGCTTCGGATCATGTATGATATTCCGACAAGGAGGGACCCGCACAAGCCTAAAGCCAAGATCGGCGACCTGTTGCGCATCTCCAAACAGCGTGGCATTTTCCACAAGACCTATCGTCACAACTGGTCGGCAGAATTGTACAAGGTGGTTCGCATACAACATTGGTTCCCAATCATTATTATTTGGGCGAGAAGGTGCTGAAACGACATATTGTACGTGTGTATGTGAGGTGGCTAGGACACTCGAAGTGTGACGATTACTGGGTCGACGAGAAAGACAGTCTAAAATATGAATTTCCTATTTTTAAAAATATTATATATGCTTATGTACGTGCATTTTTTTAAAAATAAAAACATGTTTTACCTTAATAATAATTCATTTTAATCTTGCATATCCTTATATGCAATATTAAGGGATTGCAGATAGCTAACACTGCTCTTCCCATGCATGTTGACTTCATGGTTACCCGACACCAAGCAGGTGTAAAAACGATGTGGAAGCACGTATGCAGTTACCTGTTGCTGCACAGGTGAAGACCTGTGAAAATGCTAACATTGCACAAATCTATTCGTGTCTGCCCCGTCCCCCTACTTGAAAGCCGCGACGAACACCTATGGCCCTGACCTTGAATATGGTCGGCTATAACCAGTTTTATCCTGTTATTTTTGCGCGGTTACACAAATCTCCCACGCGCGATCAAGGTCATTGGCTCCCCTTCCCCCACAGAGCCATATGGATGTCATCTACTGCACGCATCTGTTATGACATATATGTCTGTCTCGCGCCCCTGTGTGTGGTTACAAGGCTAGAAGATTTTATTTTTTCGATCAAGTTTTTTTCCATACAACAGTAAAAACAAATTGATTAAAGTAAATATTTAAAAAATTGATTGATTCGATTTTTAAAAATAAAGTATTAACATTCGAATATTTTTTACAAGGTCCTTCCTGGAATGCACTATCGCAAACGGAGTTTGTATTCTAGGAAAATCAATAAAAATCCGAGGTAGTAAAACCATTTTCTTAAGTTTTTACAAATTTTTTTATAATTTTTTTTTGTTACAGGTTTTTTGAGGGAGTGATCAATACGTCCCGTAGTGGCAGGCCGAATTTATTTAATTTTTATTAAAATAATTTTTTTATTAAATGGAATTATGATCTGCAGCGACGCTCTAAACTGATATAATTATTAACCATCCATGGTGGCCCGCCGATACTTTTTAATTTTTTATTAAAATATATTTTAATAGAATAATATTTATTAAAATCATTTTTTGGGTACAGGTCGCTGGCAGTGGGCTGTGAGCTCCACGATGGGAGGGGGAGATGAACGAGGCTGCCGGCTGCAACTGTGACAACATACAATATGGCGGACAACACCATAGCCCCCAGCCCTTGCCCCCGGAGACCCATAAGCCTACTACTCACGCATAGTGGTTTTGTCTCCCCCCGGTGTCCCAAAATTACGATTCATGGTAATACACGAGGAAAAAAAAAACTAAAAATGTATTTTATTTGTCCATGCGCCAAACATTCCTTTATAAATAAAATAAGTATTTTTTCCTTGCTCTATTTCATCATGTATTTGTTGACACTCGGGGTCAGTTATTTGACGCTCCTTTATATTCACAAGCATGCTAGGGAAATTTTGAAGCATATTACTTCTACCTCTTCCATGCACTCGGTGTTATTGAACTGATCTGCAATATTTAATTCTGCTTGCGTGGCCCCATTAAATTCATCCTTACAAAGCATACGAGAAAGTGCGTCAGAGCTGCATTTTCTGCGCCTTAAATATATTGTACGTCAAACTTGAAACGTGATAAATGCACTAACCATCTAGCAAGACATCCAACAGGTTTTTGAGATTTTAATAATCAACTTAAAGTTTGGTTGTCGGTAAACAATTTAAAAAGGTGCGCGATCCAAGTAGTCATAAAATCGCTCCATCGCTCAAATACAGCTAAGGTATTACTTATCGTAGATGATGTACTTTCTTTCTGCACTTAACAGTTTACTATTATACGGAACTGTCACATATAACCCATTTTCCTTTTTGCTTTGCACCATACCCAAAGCAATAGAATTTGCGTCAAAATGCAAAAAAATTATTATTTTACAAAATTTTAAAACAGGAAGGATTGTCAAACATACCTTAAATTTTTAATAGCCTGCTTTTGTTCGTTTTCCGTTCAAATTCTACCCTCTTCCATTTTAACTTATTTAAAGGGTCTATTAACAGTAAAAAATTTGGAATATTTTTTTTATAAAAGGCAACCATCCCTTAGAAACATTTTATCCCACGTAATTTTTTTGGCTATAGAAAATTTATATTTGCCTTTAGTTATTCTGGGTCCGTACGCAAACTGCCATCTGAAATTATAAAATCTAAGTAGCGAACATGTTGCTCAGCCCAACTTATTTTACCTGAATTCACAGTCAACCCATTATCTCGTAAATCCTTCAAAACCTTACATATGTGGTTTAAATGCTATTTTAACATGTAATCAAAATGCACATGCCATCAATATACATGAAAACAAAATCAGAAAGTTATTTACATAACGCATAACTTAACACACGCAAAATTCCCCTGAGGCTCTACATTTACGCCCATCGGGAGAGGTGTCCAGTGAAATAATCCCCAGGATGTACAAAAGGCAAGGGTTTCCCTAGACTGAGGGGGCTATTCGAACTCCAACAAGAAGTTACTAATATAACTAAGCCTACTTTCCTCAAAATGGGTGCAATTGATTTTTTTTATAAATTCTTAACAGCTGAGTTAGTAGGTAGGACTTGAAATTCTCTTTGAAAGCAATAACATGAGAAATGAAACCAGGAACATATGCTTCATTAGTGAGACAATTCAAATACATTTGTCCTTACCCAGGACTTGAACTCAGAAAAACCTGTACAATAAGCTAGCGTGCAATGCACTGCATTATGAAGGTCCGATTCGGAGCATCAACTTCGGATTTAATCAGTATAATGTTTCGAAATACACGGTTTGCTAAACTTAAATATTTAGAGGGCCGTCATTTTGAAAATAAATGATTGAGCTACATAAAACATGTAAGTTTACATGACCAACCATAGTGCTACTTTTGTGAAGAATTTTGTACAAATCGGTTGTTTGGTCCCTTAGATATGTCATAAAAAACTTAATTTCCTTAATTAATACTATCGTACAAAATTTTCAAATAAAGAGTCTCATATACGATGCTTCCAAAGTATAATGCCTACATATAGAATTTGGATTAATTTCGTTAAATTGTTTAATATGTGTGACTAATAAATTAATTATGATGCTGCCATTTTGAACATAATTGTCTGACCCATTTAAATCATGAAAGTTTACATGAAGTTCAGTAGCATCAATTTGTAGATATAGCACACAAAGCTAAAATGAATGTATAGCCGACATTATGAAGATAAGTGTGTCATACTTAAATAAAAATACATATATTAATATTGCCTACCACAGAAAAACATCTTCGCGAATTTCTGTAATATTGGGTTGATTGTTTCCCGAGACATAAAATAAATCTTTATTTTCTATTGATCGGCTATCATTCAAAACTGTAGAGAAATGAGTCTCTGCATATACATATTTAATGGTTTTAATAGGCACTGCCACCATACAAACTTAAGTTGGAATTTGTTTCGTTGATCAAATATACTGAACTAATATATATATATAGTCGCCATATTAAAAATAAGATCATAACCTACTTAAAACCAACAAGTTTACACCACCTACTTTAGTGCTATTTGTTTGCTAAATTTGGTAGTAATCTGTAAATTGTTTCTCCGAGACATGACATAAAGTCTTTATTTATTCGCATGTCGCTATATTACAAAATGGAGGACCAAAGATTTTTCATGAAGATACACTTGTTAGATGTAATACCCACGCCAGCATACAAAGTTAAGATGTGATTCATTTCATGGTTTCGATGATATAGATTTCTAAGATAAAAATTACTAATTAGGTGAAAATTTTTTAATGTGTCTGACGAGCTTAAAACAATCCACTTAATATCATCTGCCTCATAACTATTTGCTAATCTAATTTGATAGAAATCGGTCAATTGTTTCCTGAGATATAACATAACTTTATATATTCGCATGTTGCTATCTTATAAAATGATGTAAAAAAGGTGTTCTGTGTAGATACAGTTGATAGTTGTAAAAGCTACTGCCAGCATATAGTGATAAGTTGGAAGTGATAGCAAGGTTTCCACAATATAGCATTTAAATCTAAATGTCCAACATTTTGAACATAAATTTCTAACAACTTAAAACAGTCAATTTTACATAATTTGCCTCTGTACTAAATGTTTGCCAAATTTGATAAGAATTGGTCAGTGGTTTCTTGAGATATAACATAAAAATATTATTTATTCGCATAGCACTGTCTTATAAAAAATATGCTGTGTGTAGATGCAGTTGGTATATCTTATATATCCGGCGAAAATACAAAGTTATAATGGAATTGATATAATAATTTCGACGTTGTAGCAATCTAAACTCAAATAGCTATATCGCCGCCATTTTGAATATTAGTGTCTGGCATGCTTAAAACATATTACTTAAATCATCTTCATCAGTACTAATTGTTTGCCCCATTTGGTATTGATAGGTTAATTTCTTACCGATATATGACATAATAACTTTATTCGTACGGTGCTATCTTCCAATGGCTCACAAGAGTGTTTATGTGTAAGTATATATAGTGCTCCTAATATATACTTTCAGTGTACGAAATGTGTTAAAAATTGTTTGAATGGTATGGCAGATATGCCAAATAAACATAAAAATGTGTAAGGCCGCCATTTGAAAGTGAGTACCTATTCAAGTTCAATCACTTACGTTTATTTAGACTATCATAGTATTGCTTACCTGTAAATTTGGTTGCGAATTGGTTTAATAGTATTCGAGATAAAATGAAAAATACTTTTTTGTAAATTTAGTGCTATTTTACAAAATTGCAGACTAACAATAATATACATTTCAAAATTTAATGCTACGCAAACCAGTTCTGCTCTGCCAACATTAAAAATTTGGTTTAAATCGTTGGAATAATTTCCGAGATATGTCACCCCAAATATTAAAATGGCCTCAATTTTTAAAGTAAGTGCCCGATGTGGTTGAAAACTATAAAAGTCAGATGTCCTTACTAAGTACTATGTGTGTACTAAGTTTGGTGAAATTTTGTCAAAACGTTCAAAAATTTAAAAAAGGGGACACTGACACACACATACACACAGACAGGAAAGTAATCTCATCATCATTTCTTTCCTTCAGAAAGTAGGATAAAAACTGCCACTTTCCATTTGACCTTTTTTTATAATGTAAAAATCCAACAATTATAAGTGTAGGTTTAACTTTACAAAAACGTCCCTTACCTCCTCCTTGCAATAAAGTAAACAGAGCTGCAGCAGTATTACTTGCTCATTACAAAAACAAGAAGTTACTGATATGACACAAAATTAAAATTGCCGCCATTTTGAAAGTAAGTGCCCGATGTGGTCGAAAACTATAAAAGTCCTTACTAAGTATTATGTGTCCAGATTTTTGTGAAATTCTGTTGAAATATTCAAAAATTGAAATTTGGGAAACACACACACATGTACATACACATTCATACACACATACAGATACAGGAAAGTATGCTAAAAAGGCAGAATTTAAGTCCAGAATAGTAAAGTATTTTGCCTTACTTAAGTGTTGAAATACAGTCTCCATTACTGGCAGGGTAGGTATCAACATACAATTTTTAGCCTACTTTCCGAAGGAAAGAAAGGCTTATGACATCACTTTCCTGTATGTGTGTATGTGTGGGTGTTTGTGTGCCTGTGTGCGTATATGTGCGTATGTGTGTCCCCTCTTTCGATTTTTTAATATGAGAAGTGAATTTCACAAAAACTCAGGACAATTAGAGTACTAGGTAAGGACACCTAACATTTATAGTTTTTGACTATGCCGAGCTCTTACTTTCTAAATGGCTGCCATTATAAAACTTAAGGTCATATGCCATATCTCGGAAACCATGCAACATATTTGAACCAAATTTTTATGCTTACAGCGCAAGTTGTAAGTATTAAATTCAGAAGTGAATATTGTAGTTGGTCCGTCATTTTTGGAAGATAGCACCACATGAATAAATAAAGCTTTAACATATATCTCGCAAACTACTTAACCTATTTTCTTCAAATTTGGCACGTAAGTCGAACTATGATTGGCCAGGTAAATGTAAGCAATTAAATGTAAACACTTATTTTCAAAATGGCGGCCATACAAATATTTTAGGATTATGTGGAATAACTACCATACCAATTGACCAACTCCAACCAAATTTTGTATGCTGACAGTATCTAATACAAGCATCATATAAGCCAAACTAAACCACTTCTGTCCGCCATTTTGTAAGATAGCACTACATGAAAAGTAAAGCTTTTACATTATATCTCGAATACTACTCAACAAATTTTCTTCAAATTTGGCAAGTAAGTAATATTATGGTAAGCCAAGTAAATATAAGTAAATAAATTTTATTGGGCACTTATTTTCAAAATGGCTTCTATAAAATATTTTAGGTTTAATTTGTATAACTACCATATTATTTGGCCAATTTCAACCAAATTTTGTACGCTGGTGGTGTGTATTACAAGCTTCATATAACATAAACAACAACCACTTTTGTCCTCTATTTTTAAAGATAGCACCGCATGTAATAATAAATCTTCTACATTATATCTGAAAAACTACTCCACCAATTTTCGCCTAATTTGGCATGTAAGATATATTATGATAGGCCAAATAAATATAATAATTAAAATTTATTAGTCACTTATTATCAAAATGGCTTCCATAAAATATTTTAGGTTTATTTAGTAAAACTGCCAAACCACTTGACCAATTTTAACCAAATTTTGTACACTACAGTATATATTACATGCATCAAATAAGCCATAAACAACTTTTTCTTCAATGTTGTAAGATAGCGCTACATGAATTAACAAACTTTTTGTGTAATTCCTTGAGAAACAATTTAAATAATTCTACCAAACTTGGCAGTCAAGCAGTTGATATGTACAAATATGTTTCAAGTATGTCAGACACCTATTTTCAAAATGACGGCCATATAGCTATTTTAGCATAGTATGCTATTTCTTAGAAACTATTTAATAAATTTCAACTTGACTTTGTATACTAGGATTGTATATAACAATGATCAAATGTGTCTATGTAGATCCTCTTTTGTCCTCCATTTGTAAGATAAAGCCATACGAATAAATAAAATATTTTATGTAATATCTTGGGGAATAACTGAAATAATTTATATTTGTCAGACACTTTTTTTCTAAATGGCGGCCACGAAGTTCTTTTAGTTGTGTATGTTATATCGTTGAAACCATGTAATTAATTCCAATGAAACTTTGTATGATGGCTGTATAAATTACAACAATCAAATATGTACACGTAAAATCTTTTTTGCCCCCCATTTTGTAAAATAGTATCACTTGACAAATTAAAATGATCTGATCTCTGAAAAACATCTAATTTCTACCAAATTTGGCAAACAATTATCACTATGGCAGGCTATGTAAACTGATAGATTTTGAGAGTGTCAGACACACACATTTTCAAAATGGCAGCCATTTAGACATTTTTAGCTCCAAATTTTTTATCTACGAAACTGCAAAACAAATTTGAGCTTTACATTGTATGCTGACAGTATCAGTAATATCAATCAGAAATGTATACGCAAATGCTTATTTCTCCGTCATTTTGTAAAATAGTTCCACATGAAATAATATACTTTTTATGTCATATATCGGGAAATAATCAACCAATTTCCTTAAAGTTTAGCAAAGAAGTTGTGCTGTGGTAGGCTATATTCATTTATATGTCTTGAAAATGTAAGTCTCTTATTTTCTGAATGGTGCATATACAAACATTTTAGCTTAGTGTGCTATATCAACAAAACTATGTAAGAGATTTAATTTTAACTTTGTATATTTTATCTATGACAATAATCGAATATGCTAATATAAAAAAAATTTCCTTCATTTATGAAGATCGCCACACGATCACTGGAGGTTTTATGCCATATTTCGAGGACAAATCAACCAATATGCATAAAGAGATCCTCCTTTGCTGGATTTTTTGCAAAGTAGTGTCAGGTAAGTAAACTGAATATTTTGTCATATTTTTGGAATAAGTCGACTAATTCCCACAAAATTTTGCACACTTACAGAAGCCCATGTAAGGTTATATGATTTAAATGGGGTAAGACAATGATTTAAAAAATGGCAGCCGTATAAACATATTCATAGGTTTGGCATATATATTTAACAATTTAACAATTTCAATCAAAGTTTTTATGCTGGCATTATCTATTACAAACATCGTGTACGGAGCCTCTTTTAAAGCAATTTTGTAAGAGACCCCCATTTAAGATAATAATATTTTTATGCCATATCTCGGAGACCAATCAACCGATTTCCGTCAAATTGTTCACACAAGTAGAGTTATGGTAGGCCATATATATACTTATCTGTTTTAGTGGCTCAGGCACTTATTTTCAAAATGATGGCCAAGTAAATAGTTTAGGTTAGTGAACCCTATAATTCAAAACATTAAACTGATTACATCCGAAGTTGATGCTCCGAATACTACCCCCAAGAAGCAGTTGATTGCAAGTTGGCATAATTTTGCGAGTTTTTCAGAATTCGAATCCCAGGTAAGTCACTTTTTTTTTTATTGTCTTTGTACTGTTTCACATATTTCTGATTTCATCTCTAATGATATTGCTGTCAATGAGACGTCAATGCCTACCTACCATATAAGCTTTCAAGAACTTCAATAAAATTTATTTGCCTCCATGAAGATGAAAGTAGGCTCATTAATTATCAGTAATTTCTTGTATATTTATTTTGCGGTAATCACAAATAATACCATATTAACTCTGTATTTTTTTGGCAATAAAATGATGGACTAGTATACACACTTTTTGACACCTCAATTATCGGCCGGAAAATACACAGGCGCCAGATGCAACAAGAGAAAGCCGACAGGCGAGGGAGGGAGAAGATACGCGCGAAGAACGAGTGAGCGGAAGCGAACAGGCGAGGGAGGGAGAGTGTACGAACGAAGGAGAAGTGGGCAGAAGCGGAAGGGCGAGCGAAAGCGAACAGTCGAGTGGGAGAAAGGCGGATATAAACGAAGAAGAGAAAGAAAGCGCGAGTGAAGTAACAGGGGAAACGGAGCTACCCCAAGACGAATCTGCACCAGCCGAGCAACGAACCCGACACCAAACCCTACAGGCGAGGAAGTACCGGATGCCAGCAGCCGAGCCAGGTACGAGTTCCGAGGCGGCAGCTTCAAGCCTGCTGGGCGAGAGGATGACAACACAGACTTCTGCCCCGCACGCTGTCAGGGATCCAATGCGGATCAACCCGACCCCTAGTTCGATGGGGATTGAAGCCAGGCGTGTGCAAACTTGGCGCATCTGCAGAGGCAAGGAGGAACCAGGCTTCTACAGGGAGCGTCGCAAGTACAGACCTCGCGAACCGAGCCGACTACAACAATTAAAGTAATTTTGACAGACTCTGTGTGACATGAGGGAAGCCTGTTTTCTCATGTCACCTGCTGTGAGAGGAAGGTAAGGGGCGCGCAGTACCTAGCCATGGAACTACAGTGCGACGAAGAGTTTTAATTATTTATCTGTGTAACCTTACAATGTGTGAGAAGCCACATCGGTGCGGTGAAAAATAAGTGCAGGACGTCCTAGGTGAAAAGAAATGCCAGATGCCTGTATCTGAGTGTACTAACTTAAGATAAGAATAGGGTGTGTATTTTTCCAGTGTCTACAATACTGTGGTTTTTCAGCACCGCCTGCATAAGAGGGAGATGGCAGAAATAGTAAGATAAGAGGGTATTTTTCTTTTTTTTCACGACCTGTGTTTCGTAGTAACAGTAACACAATACCATGTGTAAATTAGGATATATTAAGTGTGTGTCGGTTTTGTAAAAACTGGCAGAGTGCCAGCCAGTAGTGTGAACCCTTGAACAGAGTTACCAGCCTAGATGTAAGAGTGTTTATTCTTGGCGACCTTGTAGTCGTACGTAACGTAAAATTAATTCCTGTCACCAAAACGTAAAAATTGCCAGCTGGGCAATAGATACAGGCCATCCGCCAACTGTTTGTTTTTATACCTCAAGAAGGTGTTCCGCCTTAATAGGAGACCGAAGCACAGAAGAACAATTAAAATAACTTTGAGGGTCATTTTGTAATGTAACAATGTAAATTGGTGAGTAACCATGTAGGAAAGTGAATGTGTAATGTACTGGGTCCGATGTGTGGTACTGGAGGTGTTTAAATAGTTCAGAATTGTATCGCCCTAGGTATTTTGCGAGTTCAAATAGATAACCAGGAGTTAGATGTGCTGTAACATGCAGTCGACGGCAGAAGTAGAACCCAGGTAGAAATGCGTCAGTTTTTGTGAATAGAAAACCTTGTGTATTGTAACCCCGCAGACCCAGGGTGTTAGGCCCTTGTTACAGGCAGAGCAACGCCTGTTAAACCTTAGAGCCGAGCGCGCCCAGAGAGTGGAGACAGCAGGCAGCCGATAAGCGATAAACCAGTGCCGCTGGCCGACGCCCGGAGAAACACGTAGCGCGAGACAAGAGCACAGAGTAGGTTACCTTTCAGAAGCGGAACTACGCAGAAATCCGCGATTTTTGGTACGGAATGGGCCAACGTCGAAGATATGAGGGGGGAATATTGTCGTGTGACGGTTTAGGGATAATAGAGCGACGCTGGCCCACAACCACCCCCACCACCAGCATAACCAGGCGACATGTGGCACGAGGCAGGTAGTGGACCGCAGTTACACGTGTCTTGCTGCGCGTCCTGCTGTGTAGGCCTCCCTGCCACCCCCCTTCTCTCCCGTACGCCTCTAGCCTGCCGGGAGATCTGTGGAGCGCAGGGATTTCTCGAGATATCAGCAAATTATCATGTGTATTTCGCCTAAACTCAAAATATACGCACCACGGAAGGAATAGCTGACGAGCTGGATTGGTGCCGAGAACACCCCCCTCTTAGCTAACCACAGGACAAGGTGGAAAAGCCCCGAAAAAGTAGCTGACGAGAGTAAACTAGGGGCGAGGTACTACCCCCCTCCCCTACGGCCCAACCAAACCTTCAGAAACCAGGACACGTGTTTTGAAAGGCATTGTTCTGCGTTCTACCACTCCACCCCCCTCACCTCATCCTCCCACCCCACAAGGCGCCACGTGCCGACAATTAAGACTGGAGGCTTGCAAGCATAAAAACCCCGTTTCGAGAGTAGTGGGGGGACAGTTGATTATCACCGCGCCGAGGGAAGAGTTGCGTCAAGGAATCGCGAGAAGACGTGAGCACGAGTCCGAACCGCAGTCCAGGGAGACAGCAGCACCTGCGGACCTTTCTCCAAGGCCTACCACTTCGCCGGAGCTCATTCCCAGATGACAGCCTACCAACACTCACCGCTGAGTTAAGTATAAAAATCGTTGCCCAGAGAAGCCCCACTCAACCACAAAGTCGCCCAGTGAATACGAGTAGTCAAATTAGGTACCACACCTTGGAAGGGCTGATGTATGTAGT
This sequence comes from Clitarchus hookeri, assembly GCA_002778355.1. NCBI lineage: Eukaryota > Metazoa > Arthropoda > Insecta > Phasmatodea > Phasmatidae > Clitarchus > Clitarchus hookeri. Next base: position 397,923 of record NQII01000142.1, read on the forward strand.
TCTTGTGTAAACTCCAGATAATATATTCGTCCTTCAAAATGAAACAGTAAAAGGTTTCATTATTACAATACCCTCAACCTCCAAGCACATTATAGTCTGTGCCTGGGGGCATTAACAACCACACTATAAGCCACACTGTCTTCCACAGTGGTGGTATAGCATCATGCTTAAAAATTTCCAATTTCTGTGTAGTAACCCGATAGGGATCAGACACCACTGGTTCATTATCTTTCAGATTTAAACGAACTGGAACCTGTGGACAGTGTCCTAGTTTACCTGTTATAACTTCACTAAATTCAGCTTTTGTTTTCGCTTTTTTTTTTCAACTTTATTATGTTCAAGTAACTGAATCTTACGCACGTACATCGGGTAACTTTATAATTTACCGGAAATATCAGAAGTAAAGCTGAAAGTTAAAAAAGGTTTTGCTACATAAATAAACACCTGTGTTTTTTCCAAAATTTCCAACCCTGAAATAATATCATGGGGCAATTTTTCTAATAAATGGAATTGTAGTTTCCACGAGAAAAATTTTCGATGTTTATTTTTTCGACAACGACATTCGAATGAATCAAACATCCGCCGACCCGTGAAAAAACACAATTTACTCCTTTCTTTATCAAAACAGTTCCCACAGGATTTTCTCGCATTAACATACTATAAAACTCATGACTCATAAATGATACGGAAGCACCTGAATCTTTTAAAGCTGTTGCTTCAAGGTTACCTGTTGTTAATGGAAAAAAAGTAAACTTTCTCTTTGCCGAAATACATTATTTACACAACCTACTCCAGCGGGGTTTTTTCCCGTAATGCATAATGGAAATGTATATGTCCCGTTTTTCTACATTTAAAACATGTAATAAACCTTTTTTCGTTTACTGGAGTAATTTCCTCCAGATATCCTACATTATCCTTTGATTTTCCTACAATTTCTCATGTTCTTCCCGAATTATGTTGACTTCCTCATTTCTGCCTTTATTTTTATAAAAACACTTTTCAGTAATATAATTTGTGTGAAAACAAATACTGCACGAATGTTTTGATTTTACCGGCTTTAACTACCCTTCACTCTTCCTATAAAAGCATTTTTCTGTAGTATGATTTGTACGAAAACAATTGCTGCATTGCCGTTTTACTTTTACTACATTTTGGTTACATTCTCCCACTGTCAATTCTACCTCGGTAAGCAAACTTGACAATTCCTGAAATGTAGTGGGTTTTCTAGTAAATCTAAAAAAAAAAAAAAAAAAAAATTCTTCTGTAAGCAAGCTATAAAATATGACTTCACCTCATGTGGCTCGTCACAGGGTAACCTAGCACCTCTACTAATCTAATGGTTTCCGATACATAGTCTTTCATGGGAACACCCGATTTTTGTACTATAGCCCGACTCACAACAGGTTGCAAAATTTTAGGAACTCTGCATAAGATCATATCATAAATTAAACAAATAGCACATACACTGAAGAGCCAAAAAAACTGGCACACCTGCCTAATATCGTGTACGGCCCCCGCGAGCAAGCAGAAGTGCCGCATGACGATGTGGCATGGACTCGACTAATGTCTGAAGGTATGCAGGAGGCAATTCACACCATGAATCCTGCAGGGCAGTCCACAAATCCATAGGAGTGCGAGGCGGTGGAGATATATTCTGAACAGCGCGTTGCAAGGCATCCCAGATATGCTCAATAATGTTCTGGTCTGGTGATTTAGGTGGCCAATGGAAGTGTCTAAAGTCAGAAGTATGTTCCTGGAGCCACTCGGTAGCAACTCTTGACATGTGAGGTGTCGCAATGTCCTGCTCGAATTGTCCACGTCCGTCCGAATGCACAATAGACATGAATGGGTGCAGATGATCGGACAGGAGGCTTACGTATCTGTCACCTGTCAGAGTCGTATCTAGAATTATCAGGTGTCCCATTTCACGCAAACTGCACATGCCCCATACCATGACAGAGCCTCCGTCAGCTTGAACAGTCCCCTGTTGACGTGTAGGGTCCATGAATTAATGAGGATGTCTCCATACCCATGCATGTTCATCCACCCGATACAATTGTAAACGAGACTCGTCAGACCAGGCAACGTGTTTCCAGTCATCAACAGTCCAATGACGGTGTTGGCGGGCCCAGGCGAGGCGTAAAGCTTTGTGTTGTGCAGTCAACAAGGTTACACGAGTGGGCCTTCGACTCCGAAATCCCATATCAATGCTGCTCTTTTGAATAGTTCACACACTGGCACTTGTTGATGCCCCAGCATTGAAATCTGCGCAAATTTCAGAAATGGTTGCACATCTGTCACGTTTAATGATTCTCGTCAGTCATCGTTTGTCAAGTTCGTTCACGATATTTTTCCGGCCGCAGCGATGTCAAAGATTTTATGTTTTACCGGATTCCCGATATTCATGGTACGCTCATGAAAATCCTAATTTTATCGCTACCTCGGAGATGCTATGTCCCATCTCTCGTGCGCTGACTATAACGCCACGTTAAAACTCACTTAAATATTGATAACCTGCTATTGTAGCAGCAGTAACCGATCTAGCAACTTTGCCAGACGTTTGTTGTCTTATAAAGGCGCTGCCAACCACATCGCGTTACTCTGATTGGTTCTATACCTCTGTTATTTTCATACGTACGCCTATACCAGTTTTATTTGGATCTCCAGTGTACATTGAGAGCCAACATCCGGGAAAATTCTACTAGATGCAAAACAATATTTTCTACATTTACTATAACTACAGGGGTTAACATATCGTCTATGCTACACGATAAATACTTTAAATTCTTAAAGAAAGGAGATAACTCACCCTCTAAAACTCCAGCGAAGCCATCCTTACGAAAAAGTCCTCGCAGCAACTGCCGTAATACATCAAATAAATAATCTGTATTATACACAATGCCCGCGTCTTTCAGAGCAGTCTGAATAAAGTTTTTGGAAAGCAACTAAATTCAATCTATTTTCACAGCACTCACACCAGTTGAAAGCATCCTTGATATTAACGATTAAACTTACAAACTTTAAAGTTTTTTTTTCAATTCGCCCTAAACTTTCATCACAAACCACACAAGAAAAAGAGTCCAATTTTAATTTTTTTTAACACTGACAGGAGCAGAGACGTTCAGCTTTCTGTCTACATGCAATGCATGCTCCGAAGCATGAAATGGTCGATACGTCCTTCAGTATTTTTAATTTTTGAAACAATTAATCTTTTTTAGTATTACGTATAGCAAATGAAAAAAGACTGTCAGGAGGTGGTATGCAATACACTAAGATCTTAAAAGGTATATGAAGGAAAAACCCCGGATACAAACTTCTTAATTTCATGTAATTTTTTTAATTCATCTTTTCAATAAAAACTTTTGTCGCATCATAAACCAATATATTCTATTGTTTTCTTTAATCACCATTAGACTATTTTACATAATAAGAAATACTATCAGTATCATTTTTTGTTATTTTAAAGATATTTTATTTAGTGCTTATGTAACCATATGTTCTAATTAACATTCAAAATCAGCATAAATAACAAAATAAATTTTAAATGAACTATTATAATTTTTGAAAAATAATTTTTCTTGAAAGTTTATCTTTTCCATTCTTACAACTATATTTTTTACACACCTTCTTTACATTTATTTAACTTTTCTTTAGTATTATATATATTGTTGAACATCTATAATATGGGGAAATTTTCTTCTGATGATTATTATATTGTGATGAAATTAATTTTGTTAAATTTTTAATCCTTCAGGAAATACTTTTATTTCTGTTTGCAAAATATAATAAATTTATATGCTTAACATTTTTGTTGTTTACTATATTTAGAGATAATTTTTTTCTTTGCAAGAACATTTCCAGAAAAATTAACTTGGTTTTCAAATTTTGATATATCATAAATTTTTATTGGCATTAAAATTTTTTTCTAAAATTTTACCCATTTCTAAACCAATATTTTTATATTAAGAAACACTGTCAACATAATCTGTTGCTGGCTATAAAGCTGATTTTTGCAGAACATAGAAAACAATATTGATCATCATGTTTTATGTTTATACAAGCTTTTTTGTTTTTATTTTTATCTGGTAATTGGTAATATGATGAATCATTTAGTGGATTAGATTTATTAACTCATATTTCTTAATTATTTATTGCATGTAATGACCAACTAGACTCTTATGCTTCAAATTCTGTTACTTTTGTTCAAATATAATGGAATAGATTATTTAAGTTTTCGTCTAAATTAATTGATTTTAAATTGTTGTGCTTGTAATTTTTTAGGGAATTTCTTGAATATTATTATTTATAATATATTAAATTGTCGCACTAGGCCACCTGAGTTATACAAGTTGATGGCTAGTAGGGTACATAGCTATGATACTTTGGTGCATACTAAGGGCACCTGGGGTTGTTGCGTAAGGGGTAAACAAATACTCATATTCTCCGTTATTTAACACACCAGTATTTTATTTGTCTGAAGGTAACATAGGTATTTACACACACTGGCAAGACTGAGCCCCCTACAAGTCGTAGGCCTGAAGGGCTGGTGGGCGGAATGCTATGCGTCGGGGAAGGTTATTTAAATGGAGACGTTTCTACTTATCTGTGAGTGCGGCTTGCTCGGCTTCCCTTCTCGGAAGTCAAGGATTGGTTTCCCGGGACTTTTGCTTTCTCTTTGACCTCGGCTGGCGTTCCGCGTCGGAGACCTCACGTCCTCTCTCCTACGTCGACGTCTGCCACGACTCGTCTCGCGCTCTCGAATTCTCCGCCTCGGAAACTGCCACTACGTTTTCGGAAATGAACTCATAAGTTCTCGGCACTTCTACTTGGTTTGATTCGGAAATTTACACATGAAGTTTCGGCTGTTCCTGGGTTCTCTCCCTGGTGACGTCACAATTGACTTACTGACTGACAGACTGCTTGCCTCGTAGCCATCCGGTGCACGACTACGTCTTCTCGGGGAATGGCGCCTCTCGGTATGGGGCGCCACTCGTTTCCGGGAATTTACTCAAGTTCTCGGCACTGTTCCCGTCACACGACATGTCTACTCCTGTGTCTCCTTCGCCTCCCGTCTCGGCCGAACACCTAACTCGTCTCGCGGCTGTGCCGCCGAACAACTCCCGTCTCGGCTGGCGATAATTGACTCTGCCGGGATCCGAACCTGGCCTCAACTGCCTCACCCGACTGCCGCCTCTCTGCGTGCGATATGTCTGTCTGACTGATTCTCACTGATGCTGGTAGTGTCTCCCGACGGCGCGGATTCAACTGATGCTGATCAACTGCTCTGAACAACTGCCCCTGAACAACTGACCTCTGCCTCGGTTGCCAGGTGAATTTAACTCGTATCCAGCTATATTCAAGTTAGCTGTCAGCAGTTCCTAGAGAGAGAAATCGGGAAATCCCCTGTGTACCTTGCACATTTTTTTTCGTAATTTTGTGTCTCGTCAGTGGCTTGTGCACCTCTACGATGGTGGAGGGAGGGTGTAGTTACTGTGGCGGGGATTCCTCAGAGCTGGGTCTGCACTAATTCTCGTCGGGGGCTCTCCTCATTCCTTCGTCGAGGGCTGTATATCAGTTATTTCTCGGGACCGACCCTCTTTCATTCGGCTTCGGTTGTTCCCTGCGTGTCCTTACGCATCGGGACTGCCCCGAGGGTGTTTCCCCTGGGTGGTTCATTGTCAGCTGCCTGCCCTGGCTGGCTGCCTGCCCTGGATACTATAGCAGGGTGGGGAAACAGTGCAATGCCTATCCCATGTACCCGCCATGCATCAATATGAAGTATTTAATAGTAAATATAACTTTATAGCATTGTTAAATCTTATAATAGTATTAATTCTTTTAATAATTTCTTCTTTAGTTGATTGGAATTGTATATTTTCACTTAATTATTTCTGTGTTTAAATTTTGTAGTTTATTATTATTTCTTTAAAATGTGATGTGAAATTATTATTTTTTATTTTCTTTATTAGAAACATTTTTAACAAAATCAATAAAATGATTTAGTTTTATTAATAATTTTTTCAATCTTTCTAAAAGTATTTCATAGGACAATCTACTTCTGTTTATATTATATATTTTGGCTAAATGTTATAATAAATACAATTAATATTATTTAATATATTATTAACTGGGTAATTTTTATTCAACTAATTTCTCTTGGATTTAACTTTGCAGTAAATTCAATTAAATCTGATTTTATTTTATATTTTGAAAATGATATATGGTTATTTGTTTTAAACAAATTTTTAATTTCAGTTAAATGTAAATTCATTTAAATATTTTAATTAATTTCCGACAGTTTTTGAATTTACAACACAATTAGCTCTTGTTGCCCAATTTTTTATATTATTGAACAATTCTTGTATTTATTGTTCATTATTTTTTCACATTTTTGTCTTGTTAAATTTACTAAAAAATATTTTTTAAAGAGTTCAGACTTTTTGTTTTTGAAAATAAATTTAGTACATTCTTTAGTACAAGCTTTACATTTATGTGAACAATTATCTCGTGTTTTAGGATGCAAAAAAATTTTTTTCATATATTTTGTTTCTTCATTTTGTTTACATTTTTGTGTTAAGTCATTCATTGGATTAATTATATTTTAATGTAATATTGTTGTTTTATGTTTTTATAAATAATTTTCACAGATATATTTTCCGTAATCTCGAAGTATTTTTCTTGAATTATTATATTATTTTTTTATAATATTCTCTTCTGCATTTATTAGTACAAAATTGAAATTTGTTAATAAATTTCTCTTTTTAATTTTTTATGCGAATGGAAAGAGTTATATATTTTTCTTCGCCATACTTACTACACTTTTTAGTTCGGTTATCCATTTATATAATTTAATTTTTATTAATAGAATTATATATTATATACATGTATCCAATTCTCAACAAGTTAAATAACATAATTGTGTTTATAACATTACATGAGTTATAACTGAATAATAAATGTAAAACATCAAATTTTTATATTATAGAAAAATGATTGCTTAAAAAATGTCATGTTTTTTGGATGAAAGTTTTAAAATTATTATGCCTCATAGATATGTTAAAATTATAAAAAATAAAAATTTTAAAATTGTGAATGAAAAAATGTTATTGTCTTTGTTATAAAGCATATGCAAAAACTGAAAAAGATCAATCAATGCATAATTTGCATTTTCTTTTAAATAGATTTATATTTGCATTTCATGAAATTAATAATGTATTCTTTATTAAAATTTATAAATAATTTTCTTTGGTCTAAAAAAGGCTAATGAATTCTGATTAAAAAAAATTTTTTGTTAAAAAAATTGAAATTTGTTAGAGTAGATATAAAAGGCCTAGTCTCAATTAAATAAAAATTTTCAATCCGAATTAATTTAATCCAATATTGTAAGAATTTGTAAAATAATTTTGATCAGAATGTTTTTTTTATAAGTCGATGTTAAATTTTATTAAAATTTTTGTTGAACCTTTTTTTAATTAAAAAATTATGTTTAAAATATATTTAATTCTTATTAAATAATTTGTTTTATATAATTAAAATAATTTTGAGTGGTTAATTAGTTTCTTTAGATTTTTCACCTTGAATTGCATTTAGGCCCTATTTGGATTTAAAATTTCATTTGGTTTAGAATCGGCTTTTTACATCTATTTAAAAGGCGAAAATGGTGGTATTAAAATATTCATTTTACAGAGAATGCATTCTATACAGTCAATTGCTTGCTTTGCTAGAAAACAGTGAATAGGCCTAGACACTAATTTGGCTTAATGTCCAAAAGAGCAAATATTTCTGTAGTAACATAATGCATGGGAAATAAATCTGACTATTGTATACTCGGCAGGTAGATAATAATATTATGGATGTATGTATACAAAATCACACATATTTTTTTTTTCACGATGGCTTATAAGGGCAAAGGGATAGGAGGACGCGGTGTAACGGTGTACAATAACCTGTAGAGATACTTAGCCAGCTGCTCAGTGATAGTAGGTCATGATGGTTGATCACATCGTGACCAGATCCCATTGTCCTCCGCATCTTGTGGAGTGGTTGTTGAAAAACCGCGGGTGGTTTGTGCCCCGCACAAGTCCACCGAGATTACTCTGTTGTTACATGCAGAATAGTACTTGCGTGGGCTGAATGTGGAGCTGTCAGCCTCTCCACGCGTTAATTACACACTGGTAAACGACACACTAACAAACACTGAAAAATACCTAGGTAGGCTGGTTGGNAGAATAGTACTTGCGTGGGCTGAATGTGGAGCTGTCAGCCTCTCCACGCGTTAATTACACACTGGTAAACGACACATTAACAAACACTGAAAAATACCTAGGTAGGCTGGTTGGGGGCCAGCTCACTGTGTGCCGATAAGTGGCATGTCCTGAAATAAAAGGCGTAGTTGGAGTTTTACGTGCTTTATTTTTCTATTTCAGATACAATTACAAAAGAGTACTTCTCACTCTAGTGAAGCGGGCTCGATACTGTAGCATGTCGATGGCTATTGCAGTTTCAAAAAGGAGCCTACATATCCATGAAATCTTATGTTATTTTACGCTCGTGGGGCATGCGGAGCATTCACTAGTGAGAGTGATTCACCTTCCAGGACGATTAAAATAATTGCATTAATTATTCTAATGTTCCATTGCAAAACAAGAAGAAAAAGCTATGGTTACATGATAATGAGACAAGTGGTTGTTGGACCCGGAAGGGACTGGTGAGTACGGCCAACGCTCGTTACCGCCCGCTTCAGACTCAGTTGCCAGACTGAGTACCCCAAGGCCACCATGCTCTGAGCAGAGGTGTGGGGGCGTCAGAGCAACGCTCGTTGAGTGATCTAGAATGTTCTTGAACTGGAAATATATATTCTGAACCTTCTATTACAGAATTACTAGGTGATAAAATTCCCTTAGCTAATGGAATTATACATAGTCCCTAATGAAAAACAAATAAAAATATACACTATTTACTACAAAAATCAAGAAGACTGTGTTTCGTTGGGTTTACTTCAGTTGCAGTGAGTTGGTATGAGTCTGAGTTCTTAGCTGCACTAAGTGTAAATAACATACACTACAAAACACTACACATATCTGCACTAATTTATGGTAAACGTAACTAACGAACACCCTATAACCATACAGATATTGTGTACCATTCTGCCCTGTGTCACATTGACACCTATGCGGGCTTGTTGGCCAAGGTCACGAGTGAGGCTCGTTCCTGGTACTGCAGTTGTACGCTTGGTGTACTCGGTGCACTAGGGGTTTTCAAACGGGATGCACTGCTCAGCTTTTAGAGGCCACTTTGCACTCACACTAGGGTAGCACTCTTACATCGGCTGTAGTAACGCCCTGATCAGGGGCACTACTCTGCCTGGTGATGCCTTCTTGCGTGCTACGTACTGACAGTGCAGTGTGATGCTGGAGCACGCGTGCCTAACAACCGGCATCCGAACCACAGGTTTGTCAAATATGGCCCATGTGCTCAGATGAGCCACTGAAGGTTGTTATGGCACGTGCTCGGCCAGGGTTGTTGGTGTTATACAGCGCAACAAATGGTCACGAAAGGGACTTGAGGTTGAGCTCACGTAAAGTTTTCGGTTGACCTATTTAATTACACAACTCTATTATTGCAGGTTTAAGTTAACTTGCCAGGCAACAGTTGTGGTTTAGTAATGGGAAAGGAACTGCACCAGCATTCCCCTAGAAGAGTCATGGAAAACTACGAGAAAAATTCCGGCCCCTCATATCTCGTTAAGTATTGTAATGCACAGTATCACTAGACCAAGCACCAAAACGTGATTTTGAGATATCAGCTTCTTATGGCTTATAGTTAATATATATTATATTATTGGTGAACTGTACCAATTCTTTTCCACTAAAAATAATTTTTATTGTAGTATTTAGTTTTAAAACCTCAACTTACTTGACTTTGAAATAACACAAGAAATAAATTAAATAGTGGTTAGTCTACTTATGCTTCTTTAGTTGACTGTCTTTGTCTTTGTTACGCATCACAAGACCAACTGACTTTGAAGTCGTTTGATCTAGTGGTGTATACCAATACACTATATTTCTTTTTAAAAAAACCAGTAAACTAACTACATTATTTCTAGCATTTATTTTATTTATATTAAAATTGTTTGATATTTTACCAAACAAAAAATACAAATCTGCCCTGTGCTGTCTTAACTTAGGTACACTGTTTTTAAATCGAAAATATTAGAGTTGGAACATAAAAAATAAATTTTTGCCTATAAGACTGTTTTGTTTACTAGGTAAACATTCTGTTTCCTGATTGTAAAGGAGTGGCATAAATAAAACATGTTTTTTAAATGTAAAATACTTTAATTTTATGCCTAGATTTTGTAATGACAAATAACATTTCAAAACATTAAAATGCCATTACTCATTTTCTACCTCAAAATCTAGTTCTCCATTGAAACCATCAGTGTCATCTTCCACTCCTCTATTGCTATAAAGGGACCTATACATTGATCTTACATTTTTTGGTTTTAGTCATTTTTTCATTTGCTTCAGGATTAGGATCTTTTTGTTTTTCATCTGCTTTTGAAGTAGAATTTTCTTGATTTTCGTCCACTTCAAAATTAGGATTTTCTTTATGTGCATCTGAATCAAAATAAGGATTTTCTTCAGTATTAGAGCTTGAAGGCTGCTGTAGGATCTCTTAGTTAAAGTTTAGTGGCATTATGTCACCCCCACCACGGTTGTTGCTAGCTCTGCGGTACTCAGTTTCGTCAGAAGTTACGAAGACGTTTTGCCCGTCATAAGCTACATTGCACATTACTACAGTTGCATCACCATCTTTTATATTATTTGTAACACAAGGAGAAATAGCAGGACCTGCGTCATTTGTTCTTGTCTCAACATGTCTAGGCATATACTGTTCAATATCATTGTTGTTTTCACAGTAGTCAAATTAATAATAATTGTTCTCAGAAGTAATCTAATTGGAAATTGCCACAGTTTCATTAACTTCGAAATTGATACTAGTGCTCAAAGAACTTGGCTTGTTTCCACTTCAGTATTCATATCTACCAATTTGTATGAAAAAGCGGACGAGCAATCTTTTGAAGTGTAATTAGAATTAAATTAGTTGTTCAACATACCTGGCAAATGTTGCTCAAAATTAACTGGCACAAGTTCGGTAATCTCAACACTATTCCTTGAAGGTAAAGTATCGTCATTCAGAATGTCAGAGCTTGATGACGAACAATCGATACTAGGCCTATATTCGAATCTTTGCAAAGTTGCACTTTCATTGTTTACAAATGTATTGTTTTCTTTCTGAAACAAAAACAAGACAACCATTTTTCTAAACATACAAACTATGTTATATTTTAATAACAATAATAAAACACTTTATTGATTGTATAAACAGTATAACAGTTGTATAAGCAATGATTAAAAAACTACAAAAAAAAAAGGTTAAACAACATTTATGAGGAGGGGTCTGCAGCAAAATGGGTAACAATAAATAGTAGTTGGGCAAAGCTAGGCCTATTAACAATAGACTTTGTTAAAGTTTGTTAAAATAAATGACAGTGGACCCTTTTGCATCCCTCCTCGTATAATGAATGACAGATAAATTTTACAGAACACAGACAAAAAGCCTATGAGTAACATTAATTTTAATAATGATTATGTACAGCTTTTAGGTTAACCTAGAAAATTAACTTGGGTGTTCTTACCTCCTGTAAAGCTGCAAATTCATTTGGAATCAGCTGTGAAGCATTCTTCTGGTTCATGGATTGAAATTATCTATTGTAGATTAAATGAAAAATATACACCTGTCGCTTTATAGGATAGGCATAGCACTGTTACAGCACCCTGCTATAGTATTAATACATATCCAGGGCAGGCAGCTGTCCACGAAACTTTCAACCCGGGAATTCACCCTCGGAGAAGAACCGAAGCCAGAATGAAACAGGGGATGTCCCGGGAAGATCCTCCAGCCACACAAGAGAAATAGCTGAAGGCAGCTCCAACGAAGGAAACAGGGAATGCCCCGACTAGAATTAGTGCAGACCGCAGCTTCATAGGAATCCCCGAGACATCAAACTCACCCTCCCTCCACCCTGGTGGGAGCCCACAAGCAGCTGACAATACACAAAATCGGGCACAAAAAACGCCAGAGGTACACAGGGGAACTCCCCAATTCTCTTGAGAGAAATTGCTGATAAATGTAGCTTGAATATAGCGACAGACACATTAAAATCANCCTAGATGGGAGGCGGAGCAGTGAGCTCCCCATGCCGAGAGTGATGTAAGAGTCAGTCAGTTGTTCGCCAGTCACGCCGAGAGACGCGAGGTAGTCGGGCGAGTCATATCACCAAGCCGGGGTTCGGACCCTGGCACAGGCCGAGTCCATGATGTTCAGTCAATTAGCCCGAGACAGTATGTGTAGAGTTCTGGGACAAACCAAGTTGGGACGCGAAGTGCGAGACGAGTAGCAGCCTCATAACGAAGAGGCCCCACGATGAGAGGATGTAGTCGTGTGCCGGATGGCGACGAAGTAAATCAGTCAGTCAGTCAATGAGTCAATTGTGATGTCACCGAGGAGAGAACCCAGGAACAACCGAGACAGTATGTGTAGATTTCTGGTAGAATCTTTGTAGGAGTTCCGAGAATTATGAGTATATTCCCGGAAAAGTAGCTGCAGTTTCCGAGGCAGAGTAGTCGGAAGCACGAGGGTTAACATCGATGCAGGAGGAGACACGAGGTCTCCGATGGGAACAGCCAGCTGAGGTCACAGAGACATCACAAGTCCCAGGAAACCAACCCCGGACTTCCGAGAAGGGACACTGGGCTAACCCAGTTACACCAACCAACGAAGGTAACTCACCAAAAGCTGCAGTCAAAGATAAGTAAAAACGTCTCCATTCAAGCAACCTTCCCCCGACGCATAGCATTCCGCCTATCCGTCCTTCAGGCCTACGACGTGTAGTGGGCTCAGTCTCGTGTGTGTGTGTGTGTGTGTGTAACTACCCATGTTATCTTCAGTCAAATATAAGATGTGTGTGAACTAACCGAGAATAAGAGTATTTGCTTACCCCTTACGCAACAACCACAGGTACCCTTAGTCTGCACCAAAGCATAGTAACTCAGTACCCTACTAGCCATCATCCTGTATAACTCAGGTGGCAGTAGCGACAAATTAATTACTATGTTCAACTACTAAATTTCCTACATTAAAAACTCCAATAACAAATCCACAGTAGAAGAAACCAAGAAACACAGTTGGTATAGTATGTTGTATAAACAGTGCAGCTACCTGCTCCTGTTTTGCATAACTAGACCAAAGACTGGTAAATGGTACTTCGTCTACTTATGCTAAACTAAACACTGGATTATGGCTTTTAGATTTGTGATGCAAAACATAAAATCGAATTAAAGTGAAGTGGCACTTAGTCTTTTCAAATATTTCTAGGCAACCATTGCTAGGACAGGAACTGTGATTTTTTTCCAAATAGTTATTTTAGTTTTCCACCAGAATGTGCCACAATACTGTATTTTAAGAAATGGTGCTTGGTCTAGTGATGCATAACACTGTCCATATAACGATGCAATCACCAACCGTTTGTGTAAAAATATTTAATTAAAATCCAAGCTGTGTGAGTTGTAATTTGAGGCCACAAATATTAAGTATACCTAGTCCATATTACTCTAATGTGTGATCAGACACAAAAATCTATCACATAAATACTTATTTCTTTGAATGAGATGTATTTATTAGTAACCTACATTTTTAATAGCCAACTTAAATTATTTGAGAAATTGGTTTTATTATTAAAATCAGAATTTACGATGTCGCACCATAACCTCAACCTCAACAATTGCTGTCAAAGATTCCATAGAAGAACGAATGAAAGTAGGATTTATTGTGTTCACGCAGTTTTTATGTCAGTTAAGTCACAAAGCGATGGGTTTTTATAATACCTAATATATTTTACAACTATTTTAAAATTTGGAGTATAATTAGCCATTCTACTTTAATAGTGGTACTAGAAGAAATCAATCACTTTTTGTAAAACAATACTGAAAAACTTTTTTTAGAAGCCACATATATATTTTAAAACTTCACATAGTTATATTTATACAAGAGAAACTAATAACAACTTAACGTAACTTATAGTACGGTTTAGGGGCATCCGAGATTTGTCACAAATTTACATAACTATACTGAAAATTCTGACTGAACACATAAGTTTAACAAAAATAACCAATGAATTCCATAATATAATAGCACAAGAAACATGATGCATTCACCTATCTATAAAATCAATTTTAAACAAAACTCAAGCAGATGCACTTATGGGGAAAAAATGATATAGCATTACAGTTGCGAGAAGTAAGGACGAAAATAAGTTAAACTTACATAATTAAGGCAAATACTCTCGGCTACCTCAATTTTCATTACAACTAATGAGGAATAATACACTCAAAGGGTTGTTTTAAAGAACAAATAAATAGTCACACTAATGAAAAAATAATCATGCCACCATATATTACAAAGTATATATTGTGCTATAACATTCTTTGGTGTAGTTTTTCATAACATCATTAATTTACCCTAACAGATCTACTTCAAAACAACGTATTGAATGCTATGTAATTGTAATAACTTTTCTATAAGCAGTTAACATTCTGAACGCTTCATCAAAACAGTGTACATACTCTATGAAAATATATAACACTCCTCAAACTTATAAGCTCTACTTATATAGAATAACAGCAATTATGCAATTTAAAAAATACACCTTAGAAACAATTTATCTTTGTGCATAGCCTCGTGTATCGTAATAATAAACAAAATAATTAATTCAAAGCATAATGGGTATAATTGAAAGAAATATAACCAAAACATATCAGAAACATTCTGAAAGTTATCTTTATTTTTTAAACACTTGTACATTTCAGAAACATAACATCATAGGTAAAATTGTAAAAATGCAACGAAACATTTCTGAAACATCTGAGTTATGAATCACAAAATGTTACTTACCTAAATGAAACATTGTAACATATCTGAAACATAACTGCAACATTTTGTGTTGTAAGGGATGTATAATAATTTCTTTCCAAACAATCTGAACTACAGTGCCCAAACCAGGTGTATTTCTATTCGTGGTTTTTCACACCTTGTAAAATTCCGCACGTCTCGTTACATTTATATTTATAATATTTCAGGTTCACAAGTGGGACGCCATGTTGTTAACGTTCGGCACTTGTTACTGCCGGAATGTTTACGTTGCCACGGCTTGCTCAGAGGTAGAAACAAGAGACTCAGTTAATTGAACACTAGTTACTTAAGAAAAAAAGTTCCATATTAGTTTGATATATATATATTTATTTAACATTCTGCAACACAGTTCACAGACGCACAGACGGAGTTTCAGTATGCAGAGTACGAACCTTTACCATTAAATATACTATTGCAGTTAACAGTGCCACAGTCGTTTACGTAATGATGTTCTTAAAAAACTGACCCGAAGAAACTTAAAATGCGGCTACCTCCCACACCGGCTGAGAAATGATATATTAAAGTCTAGTTGCCGATGTGGGGGTTCTAGTCCTGCCCGAACGCGGCCTAGGCTAGCATTGCATGATACTTCTCGACTGCCCTGACCTGCCCTCACGGGCGACATGAAGTAACTCTCCCTGACGACTGACTTGAATAAGACTGCTCTGAGGGCTACAGACAGATGCCCTTTTTGTGCTGCCTATCACCCCCCTCTCCTGAGATAACAGCCTCGCCACGCACACTCTCCACAACGTTATCGTAACTGACTGCTCCGCACGAACTAATCCTGCGCCGTCAACAGAAACTAACCTCTCGTACAACAAAAACTTGTCGACGTTGCCTGATCCACAGAAACGAACTAATCTAATTAATGCTGACGTTTACCAATAAACCAAACTTCGAAACGAAACACAACCCGGACTCCTGATAAAACGTAAACACGGCAAACGTCCTCCCGATAACCTACAAACGCACACGTCTGCCTGATAAACACGGGAAACGAGCCACCACGGCTTTAAACTTGAACCCGATAAAAATTTACGAAGCTTTCCAAAGCTTCAATACACACGAAAGAATTTTACACCCGAGTCCCGAAAAATTACGAATATTGCGTCATTACAACCTTTTGCTTCAAACCTTTGAAAAATCACTATACGTATGTACATGTTTGGTTGTTTCCTACATATACATTGTATAACAAGCATTTTATAATTTTGTTTACATTTAAGTACCTTATTTTATTGAATAAATGGAATTTTTCTTATAATTACTTATAAATTATAATATTTAATGCATCATTACTATGAATATAAGCAGGGAGAGAATCGTTGTGTTGGAAATATCTAATAAAAATAGATCTCATGCAAAATAATTATATAATTTGTATGCACTAATTTGTTGCACGGTTCCTTTGGTGTAATTTTGTATACTTAGGTAATATTTATTTTTATGAGAGATCCTAGAATGAGAACTTTAAGCAGTGCTTCGATAAAGTTGGAAGTAACAATGAATAGACTATAGGCAGCAAGCTTAATGCAGATGTGTGCAATTGCTATCGGAAATGCACATGTAATATTCGTGGGCAAACATGGGGAAAGATTTACGCATTATGCAAGACATGTGTTTTAAGATACGTGTAAAATAATAAAACATATGCTCTGTTATACATCCAGACAGTTAAATTTTGCTCGAAAATTCCTATGCTGCGAATTTAGTTTAAGCTTTGATACATCCACAATAATAGCATGTATATTAAATGCATTTTGCAACATACAAAACATAATTTAAAAAAAAATGTGTTTTATAATTTAGTGCGAAAGAGTGGCTGCCAATATAGTGAAAGTCACAGCTCAAAGATTTCCATTGTGCAGACAGTGAATTTCATGTTGTATTGTCTCCAGTAAAACATTATTAGTATCCTTACGAATAGTGAAAAACTGTATCAAAACAATTTTATTCAAATATAAACTATGTATTATTTAATAAAGTCAGGATGTCACATTTATCTTGACCACCCACAATAACTCCGTACCAGGGCTCCAAATGAAAGTGTTTAACACAAAGGTTGTATAACTGAAAAGGGGAAATAATACAGCTGGGGAGTCAGTCATATAGCATAATTTATTAGTGAGATATGAGTACTAACATCCAATTTTTTTAATTGGCATCATGTTTCTGTTGGTTAAAAGTTAAATGAAGCACATCAAGACCTTTTTAAACATGTAGCACTATGTACACTTTCATAACATGAACATTAAAAACGACACAGAAAGTGGGATCTCTTCTGCCCATTTGTAGTACTATCTGTATGGGTACTGCGAGAGGCAGAACATTCACATTAGATGTTCAAAGAGGTGACCACTAGCAGCGATACGCATGTTCAGATGCTGGATGAATGACAACACTAATTACTCCAGTGTTGCCGGCTGAAGAGCATTACAAGCACCCACAATACATTCCTGCATGTTCTCTGGAGTTGTTGTAATATCTCGATATACAGCGCCTTTGAAGTAACCCCCAAGAAAAAAGTCCAGGGTGTTAAGGTCAGGAGACCTAGCTGACAACTGAACGGATCCTCCACGACCAATCCACCTACCAGGATATTTTCGGTCCAGAACACGACGTGCATACACTGCATTATGTGCTGGTAATCCACAGTTCTGGTACCACGTTATCATTCGGTTCTTTAGAGGTATCTCCTCCAGAAGACCAGGAAGAATTGTTTGTATGAAGGTGGCATACTAGCCGTTTCGGTTACCATTCTGGAAATAAGGCCCTATAAGCATATTGCCAACCATCCCACACCAGACATTCACTCTCCATTGATGCTGATGGTCCACCTGTTGAAGCCATCCTGGGTTCTCGACAGCCCAATAATTCATGTTCTTCGTATGCATTTGGCCTGAGTGGGAGAACAACGATTCATCGGCAAAAAGAACATCCGAAAAAAATTTCGGGTTGGCGATAATTTGATGCTGTGCCCATTACAGAACTCTACGCGAATCTATGGCGATGGTATTGCTGTGGGTTTAAATTGCTCATTTCACAAAGCTTCACAGCGAGACAGAAAAACATCCGTCCAGACGGTGGGGTCTTTTCAGGGTATCGCTCTCAGTAGAGTTTCTCCGCCTGGCTAGCATTATGCCAACCTTAAACAGAATGAACGACGAGTGAGCAAATCAAGCTATTGATAATGGTAATAAGAGAATTGTGTGTGTTTCAGCAAACTCACTAGTACTACACTGTACTGCAAAATACTACGAACACATTCATCTGCTAACTTACATTCTCCATAGATGAGCAGCAATCCCACCTTCTCATTGTTGGAGTACATGTCTGATACGACAACTCTCACCTTGTAATGTACTGTATTCAGCTGCACATTAATGACTGATTGAATAGTCGTCACATCATGTGTGTTCCTTTGTTTCCTCTAAGCACAACCACTGTGGGATGGGGTATGTAACTCGGGGTAAATTCACTGTTTACATCTCCTCTACATCAAATGCAGAGAATCAATGTCATGTTACAAGGCATCATATAACAGGTGTTCATAAACCCTTATGGATCCCATTGTCTGTGGCAGTTTTTAACGATCTTTTTATTATACTGGTATATTGCGATAGATTTTTGAATAGGTCTTGACTAGATAAATTAAAGTTTTGACGAATAGATGCATGGTTCCATTTAAAAAACGGATACTAGTACTCGTATACAACTAATAAACAATGCTCTAAGGCTGACTGCCCAGCAGTATTATTTCCCCCTTCCAGTTATACAACATTTATGTGAAAACATTTTTCATTTGGAGCCCTGGAAAAGAGTTATTGTGGGTGGTCAAGATAAATGGGACATTCTGTATACAGGATGAGACACCTAAAACACGTCACCTGAATAACACCACCAATTTCAGTGCTAGAAGAAAATGTTTCAGACAAAAGTTGATTGGGTCCAAAGCCCTAATAACTTGATTGTGATAATTTCCCCATACAAGGAAGGGTAAAAAAATACAAAGCTCAACTTTGTTATTTAAATGGAATGATAATTGTAAATAACACTCCCCGACAGTGAGCATAAATATATAATAGATACGATGATATTTGCCAGTCATTCAAGATCGCTAAAGTTCAATGACGATGCAAACTGCGCCGCAACACGGACAAGAGGCACTCCATGTGGTACCAACACGACGGATGTCCCACTTATTATGCACGTATAATTACAACAGTTCTTAACAGAACATTCGGTGGTCATTGGATTGGTCGGTTTGGAAGCACGGAAAGGCCTGCACTTTCCCCAGAACTAATGCCTATGGAATTATATATGTGGGGAAAATTAAAACAACAGGTCTACAAAGACCCACCGATGACTCCCGAAGACATGAAAGACCATATAACATGAGCTTGTTCTGCGATAAGTCCAGATGAAGTTCAATGTGCGGTATTGTCTGCTCAGAATCGCTTTACAGTATGTATCAACGCACAAGGTCACCAATTTGAAAACCGGATATCATAATAAAATAACAAAGGAAGCGAAGTCTGAGGCTGGTGTTAACGCCAGCTACAGGATGGCTACATTCGTTACAGGACGGCGCTACATAGGGCCCATTGCTCTGTGCGGTGGCGCAGTTTAATTCGTCATTGACTTTCAGCGATCTTGAATGACCGGCCAAAGTCATCACAATTATTACATTTTCATATGCAATGCCGAGGAGTGTTAATACAATTTAACATTTCGTTTAAATTAACGAAATCGAACTTTAAATCTTCTTTACTCTTCCGACTACAGGGAAATTACCAATATCATGTTATTAGCGCCTTGGACCCAAGCAACTTTTGTCTGAATTATTTTATTCTATCACTGAAATTGGCGGTGCCTCATCCTGTATTTCTTTCGCAAATATTATATATTTTTCTTTTAGCGCATATCAGATTAGAAAACAATGTAGACTGCGATAACATAATGAGTGATCAAATCACAGTTAGTCAATTCGATGAATCAGCACGAAAACGAACAATGTCTTGTAGCAATAACGCCAATGCATGCAGTTTCATAGCAAATGAATAAGTGTAACCTTTCCAAATAATGTAGCATCTCTTTAAAGTATCGCATCAAACATAGTAGCAGTTTGCAGGTCATAAATTTCGAAAATTCCGCGTTTTCACGTTGTGGCGCTTAGCAATTTATTGAAGATCGTGTCAGAGTAGCAACACTGTATTTCATGTAATGAAATTGTGTAATGGGAAATCATGTGTGCATAGCTATATGTTTCGCAGTTGGCTTTACACACTGATTTGCTTGCATATTTTATGAAAAAATTACCTGTGCAATTACTCTCTTCACTGAACTAACTACACACAGACCTGATTCCACAATTAACTGTCTCTGCACGTGAACGAATCCACAATGGACTGACTGCACAGAATTGATTCCACTCTGAACTGACTTTGTACACAATCGACTCTGCTCTGGCGTTACTCCACACACTTGACTCCACAAGGACTAATTTCACACAAAGCTGACTGCAAGCAGATATGACTTCACACAGATCTGACTCAACAAACAACAGATTTCATACATAGCTGACTCCACATAATTGAATACACGCAGGATTACACCACGCAGGACTTACTCCACAAAATAATTACTCCTTAGAACTAATTGTAAACACAGCTGACTCAGCCCACTGACTCAACACACAGTTTACTGCACAGTTTACTACCATAAAGTTGATTCCACGAATGATGACTCTAAAAAAGATTGATTATTAGGTGAGTTGTAACCACAAAACGCAGCTCTTTTTGTGTATAGATATTCTATTGTCAGAATAAGGAAGTAATAATTTGCCTATATATGAAGTTGAGTGAACTGATTTATTCTCAGTTGTTGATAATTTACTGCAACTAATGACACACTTGATATCTTATCATATTTTCTTTAATCTAATATCAACCCTGTTTTCTATTTTATAAATATCATATACAGCCAAACTAGATACTTCAATGCTAATTTTCAGGATTGCGAAGCTCTGTTTCAGAATAAATTAGTTTCTTTTGGAAGTTCCGACAATTAGATGATTTTGACTTTTTTCGCATTCAACATCATCCTTTCGATGTTTTTGCAACTCGGTATAAGTTTGAGAGAAAATTTGTAAAACTCCCACCTGCTCTTTTTCCTGTTCCGGGTCCTTTCCCTGTACATTGACTTGGCTTTTTTTTAATGCTATCATCAACCTGAAACTCATCGGCGTCAAACATCCTGGGCAGACCATCTGCAACACAATTGTCTACCCCACTTATTTGTTTAACAGTATACTTATGCCTGATTAATCTGACATCTTACTATACTTCCACCGGGTTGTTTGCAAGATTCCAGCTTAATGCCTTGTTATATGTGTGTAAGAAAAATGTTTATCTTACAATTAATCGACGAACTTATCTAAATCAACAAAATGTAGCTAAAATTTATTTCTCGTACACAATAGATTTTTTCTCGGCAGGTATCAACAGCCAACTAGCAAACGCAATATGTTCGAATGAGCTATCTAATGGCTGGAATAATACCGCTCCTCCAACTACTGAACTCGCATCGACCTGTAGGACGATTTGATTCTCAAAATCAGGCAAACGTAATACTGGAGGTGAAGTAATTCTGTTTTTAGTTTACAAAAATCCTGGTATTGTTGTTTTCTCCTTAATATGTTGCTTCTTTCCCCTTCAAGGCATTTAGTAGTTCAGAAATGGTAGCAAAGTCACACATTAACTTAGACACAAAACCAACCATCCCTAAGATTCTCCTAACTTCTCTTAAATTCTCTTGAATGGGAAATTTTATCTCCGGCCTACTTTTCTCGGGGTTCATCAACAATTTACCAACAGTTGTTATTAATCCCAAATATTTTACATGACTTTTAGCACATTATGTATCAGAGTTCACTGTCAACCCTGCCTCATGCAAAGCAATAAGGAAATCACATAAATGTTGTATGTGTTATTCAAAAAAATCACTGTACCCACAAACGTCGTCGATATACATGAAAATAAATACATATAGCAAAGTTGCCCAAATGTTAAATAAAATATGCATTATTTGCGTGGTGCCCACAATTAACTCCCACCAGCCGTTGTTTCCACTGATAAACGCCATATGGTGTTGCAAAGTCCAAAATCTCCCAAAAATCAGTATGTATAGGTTACATTGAAGGACTGCTGAACTCAAATTAAGTATGGTGATGTTAATAAGAAAGTATATGCTGACCAGTACCTACTCCCTACAGTACTGTAATTACCAATCATTGGAAACTGACAGGGAGTTTTCTTAGCTAGCAGAAATATATACGTATATACATACATACATATAATGTGCTAGCGAACACTTGAGTTGGCTTGACCATTGGTTCTATGCCAGGGAGCCCAAATTATATTTGATTTATAGCTTAATTTACAAGATAGAGTATATACTCTATTTCACATTTAAAAAATATTACTGCTGCCTTTAGCATTAAGCAATGCGGTTTTGTTTTTAAATTTTTTTTTTTTTTCTCAAAAGCAAAACTACTAAAACTTGTTGCAAAGAATTAATAAGTTTCAAAAATACTTAGAAAAAATACTGAAATAGTTACAATTATTGTATACTTCATTTAGTTAGATAACTTGTTTTCCTATTTGGAAGTTATTAAACACTTTAATTTTAAAAAATATTTATTTAAAATCTGTTTTTCTTACATACTTTTTCGCTATTAAGGACACAGTAAAAACTTTTCTCATTGAAAAAATTATATTACAAAAGGAATGGTTCTTCGTTTATATGAAGTGAAAGAAGATTTTAGGTGAAGGCGTGCAAGTTCGTTATATTTTACTTGTGTTGTCCATTTTAATCAATAACTCATTGTTTATTAAGTACATGGAATTATCAATGTTTTGGAATGCCTGTTGTTTTTTGCTTTTTGCTTTCGTCTGCCATAGATGTTAGAAATTTCTAAGTTCCCAACTAAGATCTTCGTAAAAAAAGGGAGGTGTTCTTAGCTTTGTCTTTTTTATTGTAAGGCCAGGAAATAGTCCTCTGGAAATAACCACATCGAGATCGGTACCTGGATGTTTGATGGAGAGGCCAGGCTCAGCTTAGCGAGGAACATTGTGGGTTGTGCTAAACATTTAATTACATGGGCATAAGTATGTAATAAATGCATGCACAAAGCAAACGGAAGAGAGTCGGTTCTATAGTTATTTTTTATGCTTACATGTTTTTCCCGGAAATAAGAATACTGCTCCATCCTGAATGCACTATAGTTACATGGTTATTGAACACTTGTGGACGAAGGCTTTTAATTTACACAAAGGTCCGTACAAATGAACCTGAAAGTAAAGCAATAATTACATTTGTGGTGTACCATGGTCCATTAGCCTAATCTTGTAAAGAAAATGTGGTGTTAATGTCCTGAGCCGTTTCGTTTTTAAATACTGGGCTGCGAGTGAAGATAGCACATGTAGGGGTATAAAAAATATAACCGAAGATTCACATAAATTTAGGGGTGTTCAACCATATTATTTAGTACATAATCAAAGTTTAAGGTTCTTGCAGAGACAGCTCTAGACATGGTTACCGGCTGAATGAATAGCATGGCGGTTGGTTTATGCCGTGGTCGCAGGATAGCTATATATCGTATTTCGTAAATTGCATACATGTAAAATATTACAAAATCTTTCAAAAATCAAGGAAAAATTACACAAGACCATTGAACATATATTCATAAAATACTTGATAGCAAATGAAATGCATAGACCGACTTCAGGGGTTACCTCAAATTATTAAGTAGCTGAATTATTATTTAAACAAGAAATTACTGATAACTCATGAGCCTACTTTCCTCTACATAGGTGCAGACAAATTTTAGTGAAGTTTTTAAAAACCGAGATGGTAGGTAGGTGTTCACTCCTCATTGAGAGCAATATCATTATAGCTGAAACCAGAAAAATGTGAAACAGTGCCAAGACAATTAAAATACACTAGTGACTTACCCAGGATTCGAAATCAGAAAAACTCATAAAATTAAGCTGGTGTGCAATCACCTGCATCACCGAGGTAGGAATCGGATGTAATCAGTCTAATATGTTTGATGATAGGTTCACTAATCTGAAATATTTTCACGACCATCATTTTGAAAATAAGTGCTTGAACCACCAAAAACACATAAGTATACATGGCGTACCATAACGCCACTTGTGTGAAAGATTTGGAGGAAATAGTTTGATTAGTCTTAGAGATTTAGCATAAAAACTTAATTTTTTTTAAACAGCGACAACTTATAAAAATTGTGTGAAAAGAGTTTCTGCAAAGTATGTTTCTAATAGATACTATCAGCATAAAGAGCTTGTTTGAATTTGGTTAAATTGTTAAATAGATATGCCAAACATCAAAATATTTATATGGCCACCATTTAAAACATCAATGTCTGGCCCTATTTAAATCTGTAGCTGTGCAAAATTTGGTGGAAATTTGTTTAATTGTCCCAGATGTAAAGCAAAATGTTATTTTTACTCACCTGACACTATTTTACAAAACAATTCTGCAAAAGAGGATCTCTTTATGCATAAATTATGCTTCTATTTAATAATATTTGCGTACAAAATTTGGTTGAATTTTGTTGAAATGTTTCATATATATGACCAATTAATCTTAATTATTTATATAAACCCCATTAAAACATGACTGCCGCACATAACACATGTTAATTTACATGCCCTATGTAGCAAAAATTCGTGAAATTTTGGCATGAATCGGTTGATTGGTCCTCGAGATATGGCATAAAACCTCAATTGTTCATGTGACGATCTTCATAAATATAGGACAAAAAGTTTATGTATTATCATATTCGATTATTGTTATAGATACAATATACAAAGTTGAATGTAAATCTGTTACATAGTTTATTAGATATAGCACACTAATATAAAATGTTTGTATATATGCCATTCGAAAAATAAGAGACTTACACACTTAAATGACATAAATTAATATGCCCTACCACAGTACTACTTCGCCAAATTTCAAAGAAATCTGGTGATTGTTTCCCGAGATATGTAATAAAAATTGTATTATTTTATGTGGGGCTATATTAAAAAATTGTGGAGAAATAAGGCTTTGCATCGACAATTCTTATGGATATAATTGATACCGTCAGCATACAAAGTTAAGATGAAATATGTTTTGAAGTTTCGCAGATAAAAAAATATGAGCAAAAATTTTGACATGGCCGCCATTTTGAAAATATGTGTCTGAACCTCTCAAAGTTAATCAGTTTATTTTACAGAAATCCAGTTGTTTTCGGAGATATCGCGTAATTTTAATTTGTTATGGAGTAAAATTTTACAAAATGGCAGACAAAGGAGGTTTTGTGTGGAGATATTTGATGGTTTTAATATATACAGCCAGAATACAAAGATACATTGAAATTAATAACATGTTTCGAAGATATAAAATACAAAACTAAAATAGCTTTATTACCACAATTTTTAAAGATAAGTGTCTGACATAGCTAAAACCCATAAGTTAACATAACTTACTGCAGTACTACTTGTTTACCATATTTCGTAGAAATCGGTCAATTTTTCCCAAGATATAACAGAAAAATTTCATTAATTTTTATTATTTTTTGTGGCACTATCTTACAAAATGGAAGACAAAAGAAGCTCTGTGTAGACACATTTAATGTTCGTTATATACACTCCCGGCATACAAAGTTAAGTTGGAATGAATTGATTACATGGTTTCGAATATGTAGCATACTATAATAAAATAGCTAGATGGCCACCATTTTGAAAATACGTGTCTGCCATACTTGAAACTAATCTGTACATATCAACTGCCGCAGCACTACTTGTACACCAAATTTGGTGACAATCTCTAAATTGTTTCCCGAAATATTAAACAAAAACTTTATTGATTCATTTAGCACTATCTTACAAAATAGTGAAAAAAAGTGGTTCATTTTTGTTTATATGATGCTTATAATAGATCCTGTCAGCACACGAAGTGTGGTTGAAAATGGTCCAGCGGTATGGTAGTTATACCAAGTAAATTATACATATTTGTATGGCCGCAATTTTGAAAAAAAAAAGTCCTAATTAAGATAATTTTTATACATAGACCAGGCCTATCATAGTTTTTCTTATGTGCCAAATTTGGCGAAAATTAGTTGAGTAGCTTTCGTGATATAACGTAAAAGCTTTATTCTTTCATCTGGTGCTATCACCCAAAATGGCGTACCAACAACAATATTCACATCTGAATTCAATGCTTAACTTGTGCTGTCAGCTTACAAAATTTCGTTTAAATCTATTGAATGGTTACAGAAATATGACATCTCATCCAAAATTTAAAAATGGCCATCATTTTGAAAGTAAGTAGCCAGCGTGGTCGAAAACTTTAAAAATCAGGTGTCCTTACTTTAGTACTCAATGTGTTCCTAGTTTCGTGAAATTTTGTTCATGCATTCAGAAATTGAAAGACGGACACACACATGCACACACACAGGCACACACGTACAAACACACAAACAGACAGGAAAGTGATCTCATAAGCCATTCTTTCCTTCGAAAATTAGGCTAAAAAGTGCACAATCAGGACAAATACACAAAACCTTCCATACACGATTTCCATGCTATTTATTTTGGTTGCTATATGTGAGTTGTAATCGCCAGATTCGTGACAGTGTTATTTTTTTACGTGTAGCTGTGGAACGATAAAATGAGGGCTGTATGTTAAAAGAAACTAAGCAGGGCATACAAAATGTGTTTTTATTAACTGTGACCTTGCTATACCATTAATGGTTAAATTTTCTTGTCTTTGCTGGCAGGAAGGCTTCGGATGTATTTTTTATTTAGTGCATGAATCAAAGTACTGTTACCAAGTGTGTGTATGTGTTCATCACGCTATGATGGGGGCTGTATGCAAACTCCCTGCACGATTTTTTATTTGCCTACGATATATAAATTTTAGTCTCCCCATTCATTAGAATTGTTACTGCAGATATCAAACATGTTTGACCTATACCAAAGCATAAAGTACTACGAAGATGATTTATGTGATTGTGCCGTACAATGTGGGGACAACATACATTGTAATTAAATACATCAGGTGGTTCGATATAATGGATGGTGTAGTGGACTCGAGCCTATGCAGGCCCGACAGAGGCTGGTCATGCACCCCTGGAGCACCTACACACACGTGGTGAGGTTCTCTCTAATGTGGGATAGAGGATCGCATTTATATGCAGTTAACACACAAACTCTTAGATAAAGATAATTCGCCAGTGCATTTCAGCAAGGACTGCGTTAGGCATATGCACTATATGTGTAGCCAGATATATGAGTGCATTTTCTTGAGGCCATGACACCATGTCTTTCAACGTGATGTCATCCTTGTGCGACCATTCTGTGTAGTGTGTGCAGGAGCATGCTTTTACAAGCTTACTTCAAGCCAGAAAGTGTTCTTCGCAATAATTAGGAGCGTAACACTTATTGGTTGTAGTAATATCTACTCACTGTGATGTCTGATATTTATCCGCTATTTGTGTCTTGTTACATGATTTATGCATAAATACAACTATTTTGATTAAATATAATAATGCATTTTACGTTATGTTTGTAAATATCACATAGGATTATATGTAATAATTGTGTATAAAATAAATTATATGCATTTAACATTTGTATATATATTTTATAAATAGGTTATGTATACCTCCAAAAACACTGAAGAGCCAAAAAAAATGGTATAGGCGTGTGTATGCAAATAACAGAGGTATGAACCCATCAGAGTAACGCGATGCGGTCGGCAGCTAGATCGATTACTACTGCTACAATGGCAGGTTATAAAGATTTAAGTGAGTTTGAACGTGATGTTATAGTCGGCACAAGTAGTTAGGAGGAATGCATTTGCAGGAGGTAGGCCACATTGGCGGCCATGTTGGCTGCCATGTTTGCAGTCAGTACATTCTAGAACATACCATCCCATGGTGGCCATTTTGCCAGCCAGTAAATTAAAAAGTTATGTAACAAGTTATATAAAATTTATTGAAATTTTTTTTTAATTATCGGTGGCCATATTGAATGGTGTCTAGAACATGCCATGGCATGGCGGCCATTTTGCCAGCCAGTAAATTAAAAAGTTATGTAAAATTTTATTTAAAACAATTAGAAAAATTATCGGTGGTTGTATTGAATGGTGTCTAGAACATGCAATGACATGGCGGCCATTTTGCCAGCCAGTAAATTAAAAAAGTTATGGAAAAATGTATGTAAAAAAAGCATAATTTTTTTTTAAATTATCGGCAGCCATATTGGACGGTGCCACACCTGTATCTTCGTCGTGATCCCCCTCTGAAGAGTTGGGTGGCAGCCATGTTGGCACCACCACCTCAGCAGCAGCAGCCATGTTGGCAGCCATGTTTGCAGTCAGTACATTCCGTTACTGGCGGCCATGTTTGCAGTCAGTACAAGTTGTTTTCAATGGCGGCCATTTTGCCAGCCAGTAAATAATTTTTTTAATTAAATGCATTAAAAAAATTTTTTAATTAACGGCAGCCATATTGGATGCTGTGTCACCCCTGTCTCTTCGTCGTAACACCTCTTCCATAGTGACAGCCATTTTGGCACGACCACCACCACCCTCTAGCCATTAAATCGTGCGAAGCTGCGCACATTGAAGTGTTTTTTAAAAAGTACTTGATTAGGAGCATAAATTTTGGTATGTAAAAATTAATTGAAAGTATCAAAACACCCAAAAAATAATATGTGTATAGTATAACATGCTGTTGTTGTTGTGTAAGTCTCTTAGGAGTTGAAGATGATGACGAATATTCCAAATTAAACACTTGAAATTATCTCAGCCCCGGTATTCAATTGAACTCAACAGACACAATAAATAAGTATTTAAGAAAAAGAAAGATATTTTAAATAAAAAGAAATAAAAAGCATGACACAGGCTTATTTACGCCTTTTATTAAGCGCAATAAGTACACACACATTGTATTTCGCACTAAGCAATCTGAATTTAATGAATCACATTTCAAGAGTAAAAAAACTTTTTTCTAATGAACTTCGTCATGGGTTACATTTAATTAACTACAGAAAAAAATGTGATGTAGAATGAATACACACAATTTTCTAACGAACCTTGTGACACATCACACCTGCCTTTCTCTTCAAATTCACCATTTAGATGACTTCATGAAGGAACCGTGATAGATGTAAATCGATCGCAGTCTTCGGACGGTCCGCATTGACAAACACTTGCACGCCTTGTTGTTGGTGCTTCCAAATGTCCCTGCTTGGCGTTGAAAGAATCTTGGCAGTAGGAAACAATTTCAGTTGCAGCATAGACGGCTGAGTTACGTCTGGCGGGTACGTACATTTGTATAGACGACCGCTGCTCCGAAAAGAAATGAACGAAGCGTAATCTGTAATATTGCCAGAAGTGCTGCTTCCTTCATTGAGAAAGTTTGGAAATGCCTGTTTGAAATCATATGTTAAGCAACTCACATGATCTACGGCAGATAAGGACCCATTTGTTGCAGTGAAGTTCTTGGCATCGGCGCACAAGATGTAGGAGGGTAGCAGCTTATCCACAGCAGTGTCGCCGTTGGTGATGACAGCAGACGCTTCATCCAGATGAACAAAGTTGACTTTGAAACATTCATTGAAGTAGCTGACTAACCGCTCTTTAGTAGAAGTAAGGGGTAATATTGCGGACGAAGCTAGGAACTCCAAGGCCTCCATCCAATTCCCTCACGTCACATTTTTGATGTTTGCACAATATACTTATGCAGAAAAGAAACAATGTGTGTAATGTCCTCTCGCATGGCGATCGCGGTTGTGTGAACACGCGTCGTCAGTAGGTCTAGACACTCCCACGGACCAATACCTAGTACCGCGCATGTAGGCGAAATAATGCTGAAAAACTGTAAAATAACGACGTTGTTAATTGCAATCTTCTCGGCCACCTTCGCAGGGGAAGGCGAACGTGCACATTTAGTAGCCGGAGATGTAGGCGGAGTAATTATCACCTCAACGTCAGACATATTGTTGCCGGTAGACATAACGCGCGAAAATAGTCTCCAACAGTGTCAGTTCGAACAGCGTCTTCCCCGAGAACGCAAAACTGAATACTAGCCAATACCAGTAGCATATATATGCACCTGTAATCTACACCTAAATTACGCCGGCGTTCCCCTCTGAGAACAAAACATAACAAATGATAGGATGTAATATGGGCTTAATTATAGGAGGAGCAGACATTAGGGACATTCTGACGCTACAAGACACCTTGTCAGACACCTTTGAAATACAATTTATTATGAATGTGTCGACGCGTTCTCACTCCACAACGTCTTGAGCCATCATCACCATGAGGTAATTGATGTCAATTATGAGTCGCAGCGGTAGTGGCTTTTAAGAACGTCGTTAAAGGCGAATTATTATTGATGTGTCGGCGACCAGACGCCTTAACTTCTGAGTCATCGTCAGTGGCATTTAAGAACGCCGTTAAAGACGAAGTATAATGTTTGAGTCACTGCTGTGCGACAAAAATGATTGTAATTCACGTGATGCCAACACAAAAACCTGCAGCTACAACATCTTGAGTCATCAGCACGCGGTAATTGATGCCAATTACGGTAATTTACAGGTAGCTTCGCTCGCCAAAAACACGACCTACAGTCTGAGTCATCATCACACAGCAATCAATTTAAATTACGTTAATTTACGGACGTCTCCAAAGTTGTGCAGCTGCAACATCTTGAGTCTGCACCACTTGGTAATTGATGTCAATTATGGTAGTTTACAGGTCACGGCGGTCCCCAAAGACGCCTCGACGTCTTGAGTCATGATCCCACAGCAATTGATTTTATTTACATTAATTTACGGACATCTCCAAAACCTGCAGCTGCCCTAGTCTTCGGGGAGGGTGCAGGACAGAGAAATTTAAGACAATATAAGATCCGAGGGTGGGCGGCGTGCAGCCCCTCAGAAAGCAGTAAAACAAAATTAAGGACAAATGCTGGGGCGATATATTGAAATAAATTCCGCCATCATTTCTAACTTGCACGTCCGGCAAAGCCAGTCAGATGCCGGTAAAATGAGCAATCCCCTGTACATTCCAAAAAAAAGCCGTACGCCACAGACCTATCGTACTTTCGCCAAAAAATTATAACATATAAATAATTTAGATTTACAGATTTGCGTAGCAGTATATTGGAAGTTGTCACACAGGAAACTAGGCTGCCAGTACGTATTAGTAATATTGACAAGGCAGTGGATACTGGCATATTTAAATCGAGGCATGGAAAATTATTGCAGGGAACAGTTTGCGCAATTATATGCGGTCCTTCAAATTCTGGAAAGACTTGCGCCCTCCTGAGTTTGTTAGAAGAATAAAATGGCCTCTGGTTCGAAAACATATACCTTTATTCGAAATCACTCCACCCGCCGAAGTATTTACGTCCAGCAAAAATTCTGCAAGGGGTTGGGGGACTGCAATATTTCCCCGTTAGTGAAAATTAATCAATTATAAAGCTAGACGAAGCATTACCGAACTCTGTGTTTATTTTTGACGATGTTGCATGTGAAAAAAACAAATATCCAGCGATATTTCAGTATGGGGCGGCATATGGCCGTAGATTTCGTATATCTGTGTCAAACATGCTCGCGTATGCCGAAGCAGCTTTTATATGACAATGCCAATTTCCTGGCCATATTTTGTATGGACGATATGAATTTACATCACATATACTCGGACAATGTAAATAGCGATATGCTATTTGACAGCTTTAAAGAAATGTGTGCGCATTGTTGGAGAGATGCATACCGTTTCCTAGTAATTGCGAAAGATTTTCCAATTGATAAAGGAAGGTACTGCAAAGCATTAGAACAGTTTATTATTAGCCATCGGTGAAGTATGAGTTACTCCGTATCCAAATTTGGGCATAGCAGCCTGAAGTGCGCACCGGAAAGCTGCATAATGTCCACAAACGGATTGCAGTTTCGGGGGTAAGTGAGCCAAGAACCTTTGTGGGAAGTGTTAAATCTGATGCACTGCGACCGGTGCTAGCAAAGCAAACAAGTATTGAGATGCATTTACGCACATTAGTGACAGGTATGACTCGAATTAATGCTGTAGAAACAGCACTGGGCGGTATGGGAGAGCAAATAGCTATCGGAGTACACACGGGTATGACATGCGAATTAGGCACATTGTCTAGTGATGTAAAGAAATTGTCTTTGTTGGGCGGGAACTCACTACGGTGGAATACAGACTTTACAATACTAATATATTGATCGCGAACATGGATGTCCACCTCAGATCATTAATTGAAAATGTATCAAACATCACAGCCGTTACTAGCGGAGACGTACTCGAAGCAGCGGAAGGCAGGCTGCCTGGTAACACGAACATACTGTCTACCAAAATGGAGGCCCAGCTACACAAAATATCTTAAGACCTGTTAAAACTAAACGCATTAGGAGGTAGAATATCTGCTGTGGAGAATAAAATCGCTAATATGGGAGAGCAGATCGGTGCTGGAGTGCTAGCGGGCCTCACAGTGTTGCTAGACACTTACCTCAAGTCGGAGAGCACCCCAAAAAAATTGAATCGAATTTAGTACCCATGGAGGGCCATATGTTCTCCAACACAAATGCACTCTTTGCCAAGCTGGACACGCAGCTTGACAAAGTAACCAATAAAGTGCCGAAAATCGATGCGGTAGGCACCACAGTGTAAGTCACGGAGGAAAAAATTACCGATGTGGGAGCTCAAGAGGACGGTCTCAGCGCTAAACTCGCCAGCTACAGTAATGACAAGACTGCGGTGGACACATTAACCACTAAGGTAGAATCGAACATCAGCGCCGTTAGTATGTTGGCTGTTACTGTGACGAAACATTTTCAAACTTTATCAAATAACATGCGAAGCATAGTGGCAAGTAAACTGTCCGCAGTGGAAGGGCAACTTACCGATCTAGGCGACCGCATCGATTATAGATCACCTACATCACTCACATCAACATTGAATGATAATTTAAGCATAGCGAACGAGACTGCTGCCAAGCTGGCTGCTATGAATGCCAAGCTCACTTCAGTTCAAACAGCGCTCGAACAAACTTTGGGTAAGGGTTTTGCAAATATCTCAACGAAACTTTCCGAACAAGTAAATATGCTCGGCAAAAGTGTTGCTGTGCTACATACGCAGCAGGGGAGCATAGCTGGTTTGGAGAATAAACTTAGTGCTATATTTGAGGGAATGACCAATAAACAAGTTACAAGCATTCTTGAAGAACTAGACAGCTGTAACCATAGTTTGATTAGTGGCATGTCAGATATTGAGGAACTAATACGACACAGAATTATCCGCCATTTAAATGATATTCATACAGACGATGAGAAATGGATGCATTGCCGGCACATACATACTACAATTCTAAAACAACTCAATACATTCGATGATAAAATTGTCAGCGCAATTGCACACAGGGCCATTATTTAATATAAAGTACACACATTACGCTAATAATGTCAGTATTATGCCTGCGGCAGCTGAGGACTTTACTCGCGTCATTTCAAGAGTGCGAGGGAAGTGTTTGAAAGCTAAGCGAGCACATATCGAAAGGGATGCAGTATTGGAACATGCATTTCAGCCAATCACATCTCGACTGGACACGCAAAATAATAAAACAGATATTCTAGCTGACGTGAAGACTGAACCCGAATTAAAGCCAATAGCAGACGAAGTTTCGTTGGATGAATCAAAACCTAAAAAAAAGGGCCAGTTCTCGCTCGGCTACTGTTCGTAATTACCTTACATCATACACTCGATGTTTTAATGATAGCGTTTATGGCATTTACAGAAGGAATAAAAAATTGTTTCTGGGAAATAAAGAGATATTTTTCCTACCCAATGATTATATACAGATCGATAACGAACTTATTCACGCTTCTCCTGGCTTGTAGGAACTATTATTTAAACGCAGACCAGGGGAATTCTCGCGTGAAGCACTTAATCAATATAAAAAAATGTTGCATTTTACAAGTGCGCACTTAACCGATAACAATATAAATTCCACCACATATAAAGACGAAACACACCCTAAATTCGACATTGTATCAGAACTGTTTCCGGACATCGGCTTAGCTAGCAGCTCGGGGCTGAAAGTTGATAACCTCAGTCAGTCCGAGTTTGTTTATTGGGACGATGTCAATGAATTGGTCACGCACCTACGGCTTCTATTCGCATCCCAGCATGCAGGAAATAATTATCACACCAATGAGATCATGAATATTGTAGAAGAACTGCAAGAAGGGGGTTACATATACTGAAAGAATAATGTCTCGTGCGACAAAAGCCACTGAAATACACAAACCATTGCGGAAAAATTTTAGTAGAAGACAAGTACAACTGTTTGGAATTCGTGGCCTGTATCAGGCAGATTTGGGACATGTTAACACTTATTGACTGTTACAGTAAATTCGTGTGGGCCATACCTGTCAGAATGAAAACTGTAAAAGATATAGCCAATGCTATGACTGTACTGTTGGCCATTAAGGGCTCACCGAAAAATTTACAAACGGACTTAGGTAACAAATTCTATAATAAACCATTCCAAGCACTTATTCAACAGAAAAATATTAATCATTACAGTACATTTAGCAAAAAAAAAGCTTCAACTGTTGAAAGTTTCAATAGAACTCTGGCAGGATATTCTACCCCGATTAATTAATAATTACAATACTAGGAAACAGAACAATTCGTATGCGTCCTGTGGATGTAAAAGACAATTCGCTGATATCAAGAGTGTTTAGGAATAAAAAATATCTAGATTAAAGTACGCAGAAAGGTAAAGTAGGCGATGATGTGCACATTTCACATCTGAAAATGTTTTCTCTAAAAGTTACTATCCGAATGTACTCGAAGATTTAAATGGTGAGCAGATAAAAGGTTCTTTTTACAAGCAGGAAATTATGCCTACTAAATATCCACACACTTATTTAGTCGATAAAGTACTTCGTACTAAGAATAAAATGGTTTACGTCAAATGGCTAGGTTTTGATAGTCGCTTCAACTCTTGGATACCTATAGGTGATCTCCGATTAAATAATCCCCTGCAGACAAGGCCATAATTTGGTTGGCGGGTCGGACAAAGGGGCGATCTCTCGGAGGGTAGCGAATGGTGCTCGCAGTCACCACTCACCATGAGGGGCGAACCGAAGGCCTCTCATAGTAGGGGGTGCTGCTCCGAGCGCGATGGCCGATGCCTTTGGTAGTGACCTGAGGGGAGAGAGAACGGGCTGGCTAGCCTTCCCTCTCGCAGCGAAATATCCCTTGTGGTACACAGGATGTTCACATCATTATAAAACAGGTACACTAAAGAAAGTAACAGCCAGAGTCACACTATGCGCCATTGAAAGAGGATCGGCAAGAAAGGGACTGGTATTGAGAATTTTATAAAAAACTCTCCCATTCGAAGCCCACATTCCAGGCTACATGTTTTGCGGCCTGGAACGCGATAAGCGCGCAGACTCCAACGTGGGGACGCGCCTATAAATACACTAGACGCGGCCTGTAAGGCTCACGATATTTCGTATGCTGAGAGTGATAATTTGGCTGATAGACACACAGCTGACAAAATCCTTGCGAATAAGGCCAAGACTATACTTAAAACACCAAACACGAAATTCGGCGAGCGATTGGCGGCGTGGACAATCTGCAAAATAATGAAAGCCAAAGTTAAGCGCGGAATGGGTATGAGATTTAGGCGCCGTGCGGTTAAGAACAATAACAGGAGTAGAAAAGTGAAGCGCGGAGTTATACTTCCATTTTTGCTGCCTGCAATAGGTATTTTGGGATCGCTAATAGGCGGTGCTAGCGGGGAAATGCGAGCTGTGAAAAGTGCTAAAGATGAAAATAAACAATTAGCAGAACAATTCCGGCATGATAAGCAGATGGAATATCTAGTCAGCGCAATAAAAACACGGGAAAAGGTATATTCGTGCAGCCGTATCGTGGTGGCGGTGGCAGGCATGTACGTCGATGGCGAAAGTCCTAAGGGAGCTGCCCGACTGGCCACTGACAAACATTGATTTGCGTAAATTTTCGCGAAAATAAAAAATACATAATTTTCGTGGATTGTTTATGCGAGATACACTTCCACAGTGGCCGAAAAATCAGAATGTGGCATAGTGAATTTAGATACGAGTTCGGGGTCAGGCACACACTGGACTGCTTATAGAAAAGACGGGAACAGAGTGGAATATTACGACAGCTTCGGCAACTTAAGGGCTCCACCAGAACTGAAAAAATATATTAAAGGCAGTAGAATTTATTATAACCACAAGAGAGAACAGCGACCTCAGGACTGGAATTGCGGCCATTTATGCCTATGTTATTTAACATCTACACAATACTACTAAGGTGTCAGTCATGTATATCACCTTGATTGTGACAGGCAATTCGTCGGAATTACAGTCAGTGCATTTTCCACCGCTAAGCCTGGCAGGAGAGTGGTCAGACATATTTTTCAGTACCTAACATTGATGGTTATAATTGCATGTTTCGATATGTTAAGGCAGACTGTAAAGTGGGTGAAGTACGAATTCCTACTGGATCATACGAGATTGATGATGTATCTGATTATTTAAACAGGAGCTGGAACCAGACGTGACTTTAGTACTGCGTGGAAATTCTAATACTCTACACAGCGAGATTAAGTGTAGTGTTCAGGTAGACTTCTCGAAAAGCGATACTCTCGCTGCCATGCTGGGATTTGAAAATGTGAAATATGTGGCAAATAAAACCCAGGTATCTACCTTGCCTGTAAACATCTTTCCCATTAATGTTATCAGATTAAACTGTAATTTAGTTTGCGGTTCGTATCTCAACGGTAAACCAAGCCAGACATTACATGAATTCTCTGCAAATGTGCCGCCGGGATTTAAACTCGTGAGTGTGCCAACAACACCCATATACGCCCCGGTCGTGATAGAGAACATACAGGAAGTAGTAGACCAAGAAAGTCGTTTGATTAATTTTCGAGGCGAGGAAATAACAGTGTGTTTACATTTGCGGAAAGATGGGGCTGAAAATTAAGCATATAAAAGTGATTAAAGGGGCATATCGCACCACACATAAAGTCAGTACGAGGCAGGCATGCAGTCCGATAACATCTGAAAAAGTTCGTTTCCTTACATGATTAGGTTTAACGGTCAAGAGTAAGTATGGACGTGGAAATATTAAACATAAGTGAGCCGGTAGGATACAAAGACGCAATTACCAAGGCGGAAATACACACTTATTCACCCTACCTGCCAGGGCCGTACGTTGCATCGTCCGAGGTACGAATTCCCGTACAAAACCAAGATATATACAGCGCCATGTAATTCTTATTTGTGCTTTAAAGGGATGCTGACAAGGGCAGGTAATGCGCTTCCAGCAACAACTATAATCATTAGAAATGGTATACTTCACATGATTTATAGGATCTCCTATGAATTGAATGGGTATGAAGTAGATGTCACTCGCGATGTTGGAATCACAGCAAGCATAAAAAAATTACCTTTCATGAATGCATAACCAACAACCGGCTGCCAAAATGACTGGCTGGGGAATCGAGGAAGATTTTAAAGTTCCTGTCTTTGCTAATGGGAAATTTGAAGTGTGTATTCCCCTCGCTATGCTGTTAGGCTTCGCTGAAGACTATAGGCACATAATCATTAATTCCAAGCAGGAGATATTTATGCAAATGACCAACTCTCAAACGAATTCACTCCAGGACACTGGCGCAGTAGCAGCTACACTTGCAATACTTTCTATTGCCTGGTTACTGCCGCATGTACAAGTGAACGTGACGGAACACGTACAATTTTTGAAATATGCAGAAAAAGGCAGGAATGTGGATATCACGTTTCGTACTTGGAGTTTAGAAACTTATCCTAAGGTACCGAGCTCTGTAAATGTAAATTGGAACATGAAAACGAGTTTTACAAGTGAGAAACCGAGGTATATAATTGTAATGTTTCAGGCCGGTAAACGAAGCGTAATTAATAAGGACTGTTCGACATTCGACCATGTAAATATTAAAAATGTTAAGGTTTTCCTAAATTCTGAAGCGTACCCCTATGGTGATTTAAATATTGATTTCGCGAACGGCTCTTATATGGTGCCCTACCAAATGTACGCAGATTTCCAGCGTTCGCACTGTGGCCAAACATAAGCTCCCACTCTAGAGCCGAACAAGTACATGCACACGGCCCCGCTCTTTGTGTTTGATGTTAGCAAGCAAGATGACCATTTAAAAACTGGCGTTGTAGACTTCAGAATTAAGTTAAATGTCGCTGAAAATTTCCCCGCATTCATCCAGGCCTATACCTTAATACTACACGATCGACTGGTAACATATAATGTGTGCGACAGAGTAGTTAAAATACTGACAGTAGTTTACAACTACAGTACATTCTCTCCCGGTGCTACAGCGCAAACGTCATAATGTATGCAAACATTCAGGGATGCATCTCGCAGCAGGGTTTTATTATTAAATGTATTTGTGTTGCATACGATGATGATGATGACCACATAGAGACATATACATTCAGACTGCCGTGTCCATGGCATGAGCTGGACGTGAAAAGCACAGTAACAAACATTTCGCTGGAAAAATTTTACCACAGCATCAATTGGGGTGAAGGCGATTTGGAATACGAGAAAGCACACAATGTACTTGTCGCCGCGCAAAGTAACAATGGCAGTATTTGTGGCCGGGCCAGAGCAGAAACGGCATTTAAGCAATTATTGCAACACAGCCACTAAAATCTGCGATCTACAAACCGAGTGTGGATATCCATCGTTTATAAGGTTGAGAGATAAATATATGGGCCTGTTAGAACATGCATGTGACACATGT
This sequence comes from Clitarchus hookeri, assembly GCA_002778355.1. Taxonomy (NCBI): domain Eukaryota; kingdom Metazoa; phylum Arthropoda; class Insecta; order Phasmatodea; family Phasmatidae; genus Clitarchus; species Clitarchus hookeri. The sequence continues at coordinate 436,903 of NQII01000142.1, forward strand.
ATGCGTAACCTTGTATGCTCTTGTCTTAATGTGTTGTTGATTAAGTCATGGCATTTGTCGGACTATACCGAAGGTAAAAAAAAATGCCACCACCACTGGCCATTATAAATAGCCTATCAATCGGGGCAAAGAACTTTAGTACTAATCCAAGCTCATCATGAAAGTTCTAATCGCCAAGCTGAATGGGTCCGTTCGATATATACCGCTGTCAGAGCTCGTCATCGGCAAGGTATACGTGGCATCAGATTTTCACCGCACAGAGTCGGTATACTGTAAATGTGTAACATGTGTGTTAGACAATGAGATGCGTGTCCAGCTGCCTACACTCTATTCCGAACTCATATCAGATGACGACATGGTCAGGCTTAATGCTGCAACAGTACGATTCAGCTATGGTGGCACCAAGTCTAGCAACAATGGGAGGTCAATGCACGTCGTAGAATTTTCGTAAATGGCTAACATAGTGTGTAATTTCAACCTGCTAGTCACATATGAGAGCGACGTTACTGCAGGATACAGGCGTGTACATTTCAAACCGCCCGGCCAACCGTCGCAGGTAGAATCATGTAATGGACTTGATCACTGGGCATGTTGTGTCAATGAGGGTAGTTTTTACTCGGTACCATGTAATGTAATGTCGTGTGGCGTATATCACCTAAGACCTGGAATGAAGCTGCCTTGTTCTCTCAGTACTATGAAAACATGCGAAGAGTACATATGCCATGTACGGTTTACTCGCGCAATTGCATATGAACTTTGCAATGTCAACACTGATAGTGTAATTACTCGCTGAACTTAGTGCTGAACCTGCGACCGTCATACAACCTACATGAAGAGCGGCACAGTTACGTGGACTACAATGTGTTCGCCGTCATCATGCGAGGTGTACGATGCTGCAATATAAGAAGAGCGATGTGCAGAGCTGCAGTAGTGTTTCGTTGAGAAGAGAACTAACATCATCATCATGTTTAACCTTCGTGAGTGTGTGACATTTCTGCCGGAAGCCATGAACATGTACAATAACTACTTTATCGGATACAGAAGAGTTGTGTTTAAACCAAGAATTGAACACAAGCAAGTACAAATATGTGACTCTGAACTTCACTTTTGGGGTTATCAGGATGCTTGCGATAACTTTTATTATGAAATTCGCCCATGCTACAAGTTCGATCAGTGCCCCGTCTACAATCTCCGACCCCAGAGTGAGCTACTTGAAAATGGACGTATTCTCACAGTACGTACGGAATGTGAAGACATTACAGAACTACACACCGAGAACAAGAAGGTGAAATTTACCTTGCGAGAAGTTGATACTGGAGCAATTTACCACTGGACCGAAGAATGTACAGGCCACATGCATACGATCACGTGGGAAGAATGTGGTACCACATACGTTCTACCCTGTGCTGCTACGGTATGTTGCATCTTCAATTGAAAACTATAAGTGAAGGTTAGTAATACCAGTTACGAAAAGAACATGGGCGACGATGGAGCAGATATCGCCAGCAGCACGAAGGCAGAGGGCGAAATAATATGTCATAGCAAGTGTAAATGCTGTAGGATAATGTACGACATTTATGCCCGTATACGACTATTATTGTTCAAGAACCACTGACGTCATGTCGGAGGCGTATGGCTGCTATATAAGCAGTGTCTCCCCACCAGTCAACACCAGTGAGCTCAAGATGAATGTGCCATTTTGCCCAGAGACTGTCTACAGCAGTGTGATGCCTGGCAACAACTGTATAACCTATGTCTGTGATGGCGAGTCAAGAACATACAGCAAGCAGTGCGACGGTATAGCACATTGGTTGCTTGTGCACAACCCAACATCATGCGAGCAATGTCAGCAGATGGTCGAATGCAATATTCTGGGAAGATGTGTCGTTAACTATATGCGAACAGACACCCCCTTGCCATGTGTGCCGGATGAAGTTATAACTCACGCTTTATTGCAAGATGCAATAAGAGTTTACCTTCCGCAAGAACCTTTGGTGCTGCCCGCCAACTCTGCTGTGATTGACATTACTAAGGAGGACGTCCAGCTGCCTGCCAATGTCAAACGCAAGAGATCTGCCGCTGTCAAACGCAAGAACGCCCTGGGTCCAGACGAAGTTATAACTCACGTTTTATTGCAAGATGCAATAAGAGTTTGACTGCCGCAAGAACCTTTGGCTGAACCTGCTGCTGCTGTGATTGACATTACTAAGGAGGACGTCCAGCTGCCTGTCAATGTCAAACTCAAGAAGTCTACCACCGCCAGACATGAGAAGCCTGCCGCCGCCGCCAAGTCCTCGACTTTGCATCGCAGCACACCGCCTCAGCGCAGAACGTCTCGTAAGAAGAAGTTGCTGGTCACAGCATGTCTGAATTGTGGTAATACATCGCTTCATGATGTGAGCAAATTATCTGTTGCTAATAGAAAGACATTACTTCTGCATCTATTCACTACTCTGCTTGCAAAGGTATAGTGTGTGTAAATGTTTTAATTGGCATCTTATTGTATGCTGCAATTACTGAGCTTGCGAAGTATAATGACAAAAAAAAATGTTTTAATTGTAAATATATTTAATTGGTATAGTGTAAAAATAGTTTTATTTGTTTATAGGTCATTGGTATATTGAAAAAAAATGTTTTAATTGCTGTAGCTACTCAGCTTGCAAAAGTATAGTGAAAAAAAACTGTTTTAATTGTATTTTGCTATCTTGATGTATGCAGCAACTACTACTCTGCTTTTAAAAAAAAAGTTTAAATGGTATATATATTAAACTGCTATCTTAATGTGTCTACATTCTCTTGTGTCTGTGTAATGGTCATGATTGACGAGTGTGTACTGTATGTATTGGTCATGATTGTCGAGTAAATGAATATTTTAATGTAAAAAAAATGTATATAATATATTTCATGAAATTCTTAGTGTTCTTATTTCTGTTGGTTATCACACACACGCACATAGCCCATACTAAAATGTGCTAGTATATTAAAAGCACTACAAAAAACCAGTTCACTACTGCAATTATATGTCTTTGTAAAGACATTACATGATGGAGCACGTACGCTTGTCGTATCGCACTGGAGGGGGCGCGCCCCAGCCGCCTAAGACGCTCACCATTGTTTGAGAAAAGGGTATAAATACCCTCTCCCACTACCCCCACACTCAATCGTGTCTGGGCGTCTGTGCGAAATGGATCTCGCTGCTGCTCAACTAGAGTTCGCACGATTTCCAGCATACTACCTGCAGAGTGCTGTGTATCGTGTGTGTACACCTGCAGAAGAGAGTATTGAGGCCAATACTCTATGCAACTTCTCGCCTCTTTAGAGGCAAGTGTGTGTGTGTTTCGGCTGCTGGTGACTATTAACATTTGTGAAGGCGTCTCCCATGGCTAGTACTTTATTTAATTTCCTATACTGCTTTTCTAGGATTGAGAATATAATTTTATAGTACTTAATTCCGTGTGTGTGTCGAACCTAGGGTTTAGTTTCAACTAGGGTTTTTTTCTGGGACTGCGGATATCAGTCTTAATTCTGGTAATTGAGAGGCTTGTCTTTACTTGTGTGCTACGTATATAACTTTGCATTGTTTTTTACACATGTTCAATTAATATTCTCTTGCCATCCCTTGGAGAACTGTTTACATTCAGTTCGAGCCTTGCTGGACGCAGTGTAAAAGTATTAGATGTTATTAAAGCAACGCCTATAATTTTGCAAACTATCCCCCCCCCATTTATTTCTCTCTGTTTCTCGTAGGATACCACCTGGTCTGGGCTGCCTGCCACGTACCACACACACATATATATATATATTACCACTACCACTGCTACCGCTATAATGGATTCATCATCATCATCACCTAATTCGCCAGCATCACCATCGTTGTTTCCATCCACTGCTGCATTGCTTAACCCCCCTTCCGCTCCCATTATATGCAGACCCACACTACAGGTTACTGTTAAACACGACAGAGTCGTGGTTTTATTTGTTAACGGGGCGCTCTTAGCCGCGAGGCCATACCGCACCCCGGCCTCCCAGTAGGCGGGGAAGAGGGATCACGCCCTCTCATCGCAGACATGACCAGCGCTTTCTGAATTGACCAAACCCGTTTGCCCCGACCTGTACACAGGCCGCACCAGGCAGAGCCCCGATCTGATATTGCAGATCGCACAGAGCATGTCCTACCACAACATGCTCTGTGCGCTCTGCAATATCAGAGTGGTTTTTGCGACCGGGTGTTTACGGACCACCGAAATGGACTACATTACGAGCGTAATTGCTCCCTAAATCCATTCCGGCAGCCTGCCTCGCATCTTTGCGATAGGTGCGGCCATTCCTTCAATGGACTTGACAAACTTGCCGAACATAGATTAACATGTACAGGACTGATCAGACAGGCAATTTTGCTCAACTGTACGTTCTGTAATGAGAGCTTTACGCACTCTTGTCATGCCCGGCATAATGAACATACTTGTTGGGCGAACCCTGCTGCCCCTACAAGGGCATGTGGGAATTGCGGCCGGCAGTTCACCAGGACCGATAGGCTTCGTGCGCATAGCGCTAAGTGTACTGGTGCTGCCACATTAACGTCCCAGCAGGCGAAGCGGGCCCGAGTTACAAGTACGCATCCGACTCATAACATTCCTGCTCTTGCGGGTGCAGGTAGCTCTCGCTGAGAACCCATTGACACTGGGGCTGGCGAGAGAAACTCGTATGGCTTTGTGGAGGTTGAAAATGCATTTAGAGGTATAATGAAAACATACATCTCTGAGAATACTTCGAGGGTAGCCATTGACATTTGCGACTACGTCGAGGTAATGAAACCTAATATAATTGGCCAATAACAGAAGGAAATCGAGATGCAGGGGGTGGTCAAGTTTAATATATTTCTAGAGTGTGTATATGGGAAACCAGAAACGCACGAAAATGAAGAGGATCGTCGTGCATTTAAGACGAAAAACGTGCCTCTCTTTAACGTAGCCGACATAGAGGTGGCTGTGTCGGCTGCCATTGCAAAGATCTGCATTGAGGAGACTGACTATATGGGGAAGGGTAGCGGCTCGACTCTCACTTCCGTGAAATGAGTCCAGTTACATGTCAACAAGCTCGACCCTCTTAGGGCCTCCTCGTATATCCCATTGCCTGTTGGTTTTGCTGAGAAAGGCACAGTTATAAACCCACGCAACATCGATGACCAACAGTGTTTCAAATGGACTATACTGGCACATTTTGTAGAGGGGAGGGATCGGAAGTGAGTCAACAAGCGATACACCGAGCTTGAAACACGCTTTGATTTTACAACAGTAGATTTTCCCACCCCTCTATGTCAAATACAGGCTTTTGAGAAAGCCAATCCGTGGGTCAGAATTAACATATACGCACTCGATGATGACAATACGAAAATAGTGCCAATACGCGTGACATATGTAGAACTGGCCCAACACTTTGATTTGCTGCTTCTCACCTCAGCGGAGGAGGACCAGAACTCGCATTATTGCTACATCTCGAATTTCTCACGACTGGTACACTCCCAGGTGACGCCACATCATGGTTGTGTTAATGTCTGTAAATGTTGTTTTAAAACATATGATAATCAACCATGTATTAGAGGGCTGACAGGTGCAGAAACTCTGGCTGAGCATTGGATGTATTGCAATACCCATACTGCTGTTCGTGCAGACATGCCACAGCCGGACAGGTGCGGCAGGCTGCCTGTACTCAAATTCAAAAATTACCAGAACGGCAACAAGGTGCCTATTGTAGTGTATGCAGACTTCGAGGCCATGCTTGTGCCTGTACAAACGTGTCAGCTGAACCAGGACGCGTCCTACACATATAGGTACCAAAAACATGAGCCCTATTCATATGGCATATATGTTAAGGTTGATAATTCAATTATCTCCGCTTATAAGACAACCTCGCATGTAACTCTTTACACGGGCGAGGGTGTGACGAAAAACTTTATGGAAGAGGTGGTTAGGATAGGACACCTGGTTAAAGACATATATAGCCAGTCTGAACCTATGCACCCACTAATGCATGCGGAACAGGCTGACTATGCTTTAGCCACTACCTGCTGCCACTGTTCTGACATGTTCACCGACAACAACCAAAAGGTGCATGACCATGATCATTTTACCGGCAGTTTTATTGGGCTGCCATGTAATAACCGCAACAAGCTTCGTCGCCGGCCCCAGAGACTGCCGATACTCTTCAATAACTTAATGTATGATGCCAATTTCATAATTAAGCAGCTAGGATATGATACCCAGGACATATTTATTATACCGCATAGCGAGGAGAAACTCATCACCTTCATTAAGAGTTTGGGCGACAAGTTCACTATACAGTTCATTGATACATATAGGTTCATGTCTGCCAACCTGGCAACACTCGCTAATAATCTGCCGTCCAGTGAATTCCACACGTCTCGTTTCTTCACGGTAGAGCACGAGCTATAGCTGGTAACCCGGAAAGGCATCTTCCCCTACGATTATGTTAGCTCGTGGGAGAAGCTCGCCGAACTTCAATTACCAGCTATAGAGTCATTCTACAATAGGCTTACTGGGGGGGGGGGTAATGTCAGTGCCGAGGACACCCAGCACGCACAAACTGTCTGGTCTGTGTTCGGATGTCGTACCCTCCAGGACTATTCTGAGCTCTACTTGAAGAAGGACATGCTCATTCTGTGCAACGTCTTCGAGAATTTCCAGGGGCTCTGTCTACGCACATACAGTCTCGACTGTGTGCGCTATGTCAGCGCTCCCGGGTTCTCGTTTGATGCAATATTGCGCAAGACACAGATGGAATTAGATTTGCTCCGCGACCATGATATGCACCTGTTAATTGAGGCAGGCATCCGGGGAGGGGTGGCTTAATGTTTTAAGTGGCACGCAGTTGCCAATAATAGGCATATACCAGAGACGTAAGATGCAGACAAGCCATCTACCTACCTGCAGTATGTAGATGCTAATAATATATAAGGATGGGCGATGTCTCTTCCGCTTCCATATGCCGGTTACTAATGGACCACCCATGAACATTGATGTGATGGGCGTGCCGGACGACGGCTATGCCGGCTACATACTGGAGGTAGATGTAGAATACCCTTGCACTCTTCACGAAGCGCATATGGATCTTCAATTCTTGCCAGTGAACAAGTGTCCCCCGGGGTCCAAACAAACGAAACTCATGACGACACTAGAGAGCAAGCTTCATTATATCGTGCATTACATTACTTTGAAGCAAGCATTGGGTCATAGGTTAAGGCTGAAGGCTATACACCGAGTCCTTCAATTCCTGCAGAAGCCGTGACTTAAGCCCTATATAGATTTGAATACGGAGAAACGTCAGGCTACCACAAACGCTTTCGAGAAGGACTTTTACAAATTAATGAATAATGCAACGCACTGCAAACTTATGGAAAATAAGCGCAAACGACAAGGTATGGAACTCGTGTGTAGGGAAGTTCGGGCGAAGAAGCTCATCGCAAAACCTGTGTTTAAATGCAGGACTATTTACGATGAGTCATTATCCCTAGTCAAATTATGCCAAGAGAGCATTGTGTTTGACAAGATCATATATGCTGGGTTTGCAGTACTCGACCTATCAAAGAAAGTTGTGTACAAATTTTACTATGGTGTAATGCGAGTGCGTTATGGGGGCAGGGTAAACCTCCTTTACATGGATACTGATAGCTTTGTAATGGAGATTGCCAGCCTTGACTTCTACAGCGAACTCGTCATTAACCCGACGCTCATGTCGGAGTTCGACACCAGCACCTACCTGACCACTCATCTTTATTCCTCACCTACCAATTCTAAGGTGATTGGGAAGTTCAAGGATGAATGTGCGGGTGATGAAATGGTTGAGTTTGTCGGGTTGAGGGCGAAACTGTATGCATACCGCTGCCTGAATACGGTAGTGAAACGCGCGAAGGGGATACAAGGGTGCGTAGTTGACAAGACGATAACGTTCGACGATTATCGGCGCATCCTTTCGGCCCAGCGCAGCATGAGAGTACAGGTCGCAGGTATTAGGTCGTACCATCACACAGTATATACAGAGCAATCAACCAAACGGGCACTTTCGTGGATGGACGATAAGCGGAAAGTCCTGGATGATGGCATACATACCGTCCCCTATGGCTATCAGGCCTAATAAGAAAAACAGCTCTGTATTGGCAGAGAGAGTGCTTATTCTCCCGGCATGTACTGTAGCACGTACAGACGTCTTCGTATTCCGCCTGTCAGGTGCATGGCCGAGGGTTTTGGTAGTCTTATTTCTCGATAAGCATGCTGTAGCACATGCAAGTGTGTTGCAGGCTTGTCAGGTATGCTGGGTGATAGTCTACTGTAGCTCGTTCAAGAGGCAAGTTCCTTACATTGTCAGGTAGATTATCGGTTTTTATTCCTGCAGTTTACCGGAGCACATGCAAGCCTGGAGGGCTTGTCAGGCATACAAACATTGGCCCGCACAGTCTGATTAAGTGTACTATAGCTCATGCAAGCGTTGCAATCTTCGACTTGCCAGGTATACTGGGTGGTAGCATGCAAGTAGTCTTGCCAAATAATGTTATCAGCATGTCCTGTTCATGTTTTTTTTTACTGAGGTATACTGGAGCACACACAAGTAGTAGTTTTGCCAGGTATACCATTCATGCATTCCCTTTTTTTTCCACAAATGCTAATAGCTGTACGTTTTCAATGCATATTGAGTATCTTTCTTTTGTATGTTTCAATTACCCCCTCTGTATTCATGTATAGAGTCACCATCGGCAAAACACTTGTCAAACTCATGTGCTAGATTATAGCATTCTACTTTGTCGTGTGTATGGTTTCCACCCGTACTACTACTACTACTGTAATAGACATATTAGTGTTCATTTAACTGTTCTTCGCACCCTCCATCGATCTGTGTGTGTGTGTGTGTGTGTGTTGTCATTACACCCGTGTCGCAGCTATCATACTGTAGTGTCCTTTCTGTATATTTTTTTTGTTTCCCCATCGACGAAGCGCTCGCGTCATTGTTTTCCCCCTTGCTGCTCCGCAACCTACCTGTTCGCTATATCTATGACGTTACCAATATATATATATATATATATATATATATTTATTTATTTATTTATATTTACATTTATATATGTATGTATTGATAGTGTTGTAGGAATAGCGTACTGCTGGTTCCAAGACCAGGGTCCGTCTGCATGGTTATGCCATACAGATGGTAAATGGGAGGATGGAGCCCGTTTGCATGGTTATGTAATGCATATGGGAGGCCTGGGGTGGCACCTTACATTGTAAGTTCGTTTCACGTATTTTTTTATGTGCCAAGTTTATTAACCTTCAATTTTATTTGTAAATATTCACTTATGGCAGATATTAAATCAGCATGATTAAATTTCTATACCATGTTTTTTACTCTTGAAATCTGATTCATTAAAATCAGATTGCTTAGTGCGAAATAAAATGTGTGTGTACGTATTGCATTTAATAAAAGGTGTAAATAAGCCTGTGTCATGCTTTTTACTCCTTTTTATTTTAAAAAATCCTTTTTTTTTAATACTTATTTTTTAAAAAAATTCTTTTTTTTTTAATACTTATTTACTGTGTGTGTTGAGTTCAATTGAATACCTAGGCTGAGATAATTGCAAGTGTTTAATTTGGAATATTCATCATCATCTTCATCTCCTAATGAACTAACACAACAACATGTTATACTATACACATATTATTTTTTGGGTGTTTTGATACTTTCAATTCATTTTTACATACCAAAAATTATGCTCCTAATAAAGTATTTTTTAAAAAAAGACTTCAATGTGCGCAGCCTCGCATGATTTAATGGCTAGAGGGTAGTGGTGGTGGTCGTGCCAACATGGCTGCCACTACGGAGGAGAGGTCACTACGAAGAGACAGGGGTGACACAGCATTCAATATGGCTGCCGATATTTAAAAAAAAAAATTAATGCTTTTAATAAAAAATATTATTTACTGGCTGGCAAAATGGCTGCCATTGAAAATAACTTGTACTGACTGCAAATATGGCCGCCAGTTACTGAATGTACTGACTGCAAACATGGCTGCCAACAAGGCTGCCGCTGCTGCTGCTGAGGTGGTGGTGCCAACGTGGCTGCCACCCAACTCTGCAGAGGGGGGTCACGACAAAGATACAGGGGTAGCACCATCCAATATGGCTGCCAATAATTTAAAAAAATTATTCTTTTTTTTAAATAAATTTTTACATAACTTTTTTAATNTTTTTTTTAAATAAATGTTTACATAACTTTTTTAATTTACTGGCTGGCAAAATGGCTGTCATGTCATAGCATGTTCTAGACACCATCCAATATGGCCACGCTATTTTTTTTAATTTGTTTAAATAACATTTTACATAACTTTTTACATAACATTTTTAATTTACTGGCTGGCAAAATGGCCACCATGTCATTGCATGTTCTAGACACCATCCAATATGGCCACGCTATTTTTTTTAATTTGTTTAAATAACATTTTACATAACTTTTTACATAACATTTTTAATTTACTGGCTGGCAAAATGGCCACCATGTCATTGCATGTTCTAGACACCATCCAATATGGCCACAAATAATTTTTAAAAAATTTAAATAAATGTTTCATAACTTTTCACATAACTTTTTTATTTACTGGCTGGCAAAATGGCCACCATGGGATGGTATGTTCTAGAATGTACTAACTGCAAACATGGCCTCCAACATGGCCGCCAACATGGCCGACCTCCTGCAAATGCATTCCTCCTGCTCTTGCATTCCTCCAGCTGTGGCCATCTTGGGTGTCCCTGTGTCCCTGTCAAGAACATGCATTCGAATGCCCTATTTCTAACTGCTGGCGCACGAGAGATAGGACATAGCTTCTCCGAGGTAGCGATAACATTTGGATGTTCGCGTACGACCATTTCACGAGTGTACCGTGAATGTCGGGGATCCGTTAAAACATCACATCTTCGACATCGCTGCGGCCGGAAAAAGATCGTGAAAGAACGGGAAAAACGACGACTGACGAGAATCATTAAACGTGACAGACGTGCAACCCTTTCTCAAATTGGCGCAGATTGGATTTGTGGACTGCCCTGCAGGATTCATGCTGTGAATTGCCTCCTGCATACCATCAGACATTAGTCGAGTCCATGCCACGTCATCTTGGCGAACTTCTGCGCGCTCGGGTTGGGTGGAGGGGCGTGGGGGTTTCTACACAATATTAGGCAGATGTACCCGTTTTTTTGGCTCTTCAGTGTATATTATTTCACTTGAGGCACCTAAGACAGTCCACTTGAATGACACTGCCAAATTAAGTGATAGAAGAAAATGTTTCAGACAAACGTTGCTTGGGTCCAAAGCATTAATAACTTCATAGTGATAATTTACTCGTACATAGAAGGGTTATTAAGATACAATGGTCAACTTTGTTCATTTAAATGGAATTATAATTTTTATTAACATCAATCTACAGTATGCATGAAGATGTAATAAATACGATGACATTTGTCGATCATTCAAGATCGCTTAAGGTCAATGACGAAGCAAACTGTGCCACCACACGGACATAAGGCAAGCAATGTTGTACCAACATGACAGATGTCCCGCTAAACTGCACAGAAAATTACAACGCTTCTTAACAGAACTTTCGGTGGTCGTTGGATCAGTCGGTCTGGAAACACAAAATGGCCTGCATGTTCCCCAGATTAAACGCCTGTGGAATTTTATCTGTGGGTAACATTGAAGCAACAGCTGNCACAAAATGGCCTGCATGTTCCCCAGATTAAACGCCTGTGGAATTTTATCTGTGGGTAACATTGAAGCAACAGCTATACAAAGACCCACCGACGACTCCCGAAGACATGAAAGGCCGTATAACAAGAGCTTGTTCTGCGATAAGTACAGCTGAAATTCAATGTGCTGTCTTGTCCGCTCAGAATTGCCTTACAGTATGTATNGAGCTTGTTCTGCGATAAGTACAGCTGAAATTCAATGTGCTGTCTTGTCCGCTCAGAATTGCCTTACAGTATGTATTAGTGCACAAGGTCACCAATTTGAACACCTGGTATCATAATAAAATAACATAGGAAGCGTAGTTTGAGGCTGACATTTGTTTATCCAAAACCCCAGCTACATGATTGCTACAGTCGCTACAGGATGGCGCTATGTCGGCCCATTGTTCTGTGCGGGGGCGCAGTTTGCTTCGTCATTGACCTCCAGCGATCTTGAATGACCAGCAAATGTCATTTTATTTATTACATATTCNGGGCGCAGTTTGCTTCGTCATTGACCTCCAGCGATCTTGAATGACCAGCAAATGTCATTTTATTTATTACATATTCATACACACTGTCAAGTGGTGTTAATAAAATTTAAAATGATATTTAAATTAATGAAGTTGGCCTTTGTATCTTCTTTACCATTCCATGTACGGGGAAATTATCACTAGCCCGTTATTAGCACCTTGGGCCCAAGCAACTTTTGTGTGAAACATTTTCNTTCCATGTACGGGGAAATTATCACTAGCCCGTTATTAGCACCTTGGGCCCAAGCAACTTTTGTGTGAAACATTTTCTTCTACCACTGAAATTGACGGTGTTTTTCAGGTAGCCTGCCTTAGGCGCCTCATTCTATATATGTTTATGCATAGATGACAATATCTGCGTGTTTTCCAATTATTTGCACTAAAGTGTATGTGGATTTTCTGAGACTACTCCCTTACTTTTTTTACATTTAAAATGTATGTTTTTTATAGAGCAGTAACAGAGAAGTTTCAATTAGATGGATCTTTCAATGTGTGAGAGGACAAATGGGGAGACATGCTTCTGGGCATCGAAGATGTTGGCGAATGTGTCGCCGGTTCGAGTCCCGATCAGATGGTGCTACATCAATGGTCATGGGCATGCTCGCGAGTGTGCATTATCGATAATGAATTATCCAGTATCCATTCGTTCAGCTCGAGACTTCGTCGGAAAATAGCTTGTCAAACAGCATCGGTCATGTACCATATGGTAGAAACATAGTTACAGGACCTCCAAATGTTTGATACCCATAACGACATGCAATGAATGTGATGAATTATCTGCATATATACATGGATACATTCATGACTTGGTTGTTATTCAAGCAACAAATGAGTAACGTCTCAGCAGGAGTAAATCTCGGCAGGAATCAATCAGCAGGAGTCTGTCAGAAGGAGTCAGTGGGCAGGAGTCAGTGATTAAGAGTCAGTCGGCAGGAGTCAGTGACCAGGAGTCAGTTGGCAGAAGTCAGTGGGCAGGAGTCCAACATCAGAAGTCAGTACTGCGGAGTCAGCGCTGAGCAGGAGTAAAGTGTATAAATGAATATATGCTTGAAGACAATGCAAACCCCTGACGATGTGAAATCTAGTATGTCATGTGTGATTACATGCATACCTTCAATGACTGCCCAAAAATTACATGCAAAACAATGTTGTATAAGTGCCAAGACATTCAGTACAAGTTTCAATGTGCTGCGACATGAGAAGAGTGATTGTTTGAAGAATCCATCTCGTGCGATTCTTCGCTGCTATAAATGTTTCAGACACATCAAGTCCGACAAATTTACAGCCTGTTTATTTTGTAATCATGTGTGATTATGTATCTCTATCAATCTGGTACCGTATCTCATTTTTAGAAATGACTGCTGAGTGGAGTAGAGAGAATTGGGGGGTTCTTAACATGGAAGTCTTGAGAGTTGACGATTATGAAGTGAGGCAAAGAGCAGCATCAGAATGCAAGGGCGGATAAATGGGAGATCCCCCAGAAAACCCGCAGACCAATGGCATCGACCAGCACGATTCCCACATGTAACAATCCGGGAGTGACCCAACTGGAATCAAACGCTGTTCGCCTACGTAGACGAACAGTCTAATCACTACAGCACCGTGGCCCCTACTGCAGTTAGAATCATTGAATGTATACTCATCTCAATTAGAACCACAGCCTAGACCATCAGGAGAACAATGTCNCTACTGCAGTTAGAATCATTGAATGTATACTCATCTCAATTAGAACCACAGCCTAGACCATCAGGAGAACAATGTTGCAAACCTACAAGTGTTATTAGTTAGTCTCAGAAAATGTACAGTCAGTTGTTGCTCTGCCTTTATTGATTCCGATACTGAAAGTAACGAAGCCCACATTAGCACATTTTTATGATTTACTGCCATTTCAAAATGTAAAATTGTAAGCAGTTATGAAAAGAAAATCTGCTGTCCTAAACAAGCCATTGTTTGTAACAAATGACAATATGTCTGTAAGTAAGCCATCAATGANCTACTGCAGTTAGAATCATTGAATGTATACTCATCTCAATTAGAACCACAGCCTAGACCATCAGGAGAACAATGTCGCAAACCTACAAGTGTTATTAGTTAGTCTCAGAAAATGTACAGTCAGTTGTTGCTCTGCCTTTATTGATTCCGATACTGAAAGTAACGAAGCCCACATTAGCACATTTTTATGATTTACTGCCATTTCAAAATGTAAAATTGTAAGCAGTTATCAAAAGAAAATCTGCTGTCCTAAACAAGCCATTGTTTGTAACAAATGACAATATGTCTGTAAGTAAGCCATCAATGANAAAAGAAAATCTGCTGTCCTAAACAAGCCATTGTTTGTAACAAATGACAATATGTCTGTAAGTAAGCCATCAATGAAATCTCAAGAGCTTCCATGCAAACTTACAAAGAAGAAAGCAAAATTGACATCAACCAAAACACATTATTCTTGGTATTGTAGGGTGTACAATAAAACTTCAATGAAGGACATGCATTTGTGCATCAGTTTTACACACTATGTTTATGGAGATTGTGTAGGATTAATGAAAGATGGCAAAGAATTCATCCTTTGCCCATACTGTAACAATTCTGACTAAAATAAATAATTATTTCATTGATTATATGCTAACTGTATTTATGCCATATTGAGTACACTGTGTACTCAATATTCCTAATAAGCACTGTTTATAAAAGGTTTTGTTATGTATTCCCTATTAAATTGATATTCTGGCAATGTCTATTATATAATGCTTTTGTATTTTCCTCCTTGAGTCCACTAGTAACAAGGCCATTATTTGCAATTGAACACTTTCGAAAAATTCCTGAACCTTAACTAGACCATATAGGGTACCCTTACCTAGCATAAACTGAGGCGAAAAAAGTCATGGGATACCTCCTAATATCGTGTCGGGCCTCCTTTTGCCCAGCGAAGTGCAGCAACTCGACGTGACTCAACAAGTCGTTGGAAGTCCCCGGCAGAAATATTGAGCCATGCTGACTCTATAAATACCCATAATTGCGATAGTGTTGCAGATGCAGGAGTTTGTGCACGAACTGACTTCTCGATTATGTCCCATATATGTTCGATGGGATTCATGTCGGGCGATATTGGTGGCCAAATAATTCGCTGGAATTGTCCAGAATGTTCTTCAAACCAATCGCGAACAGTTGTGGCCTGGTGACATGGCACATTGTCATCCATAAAAATGCCATCTTTGTTTGGGTACATGAAGTCCATGAATGGCTGCAAGTGGTCTCCAAGAGCTGAACATAACCCTTTCCAGTCAATGATCGGTTCAGTTGGACCAGAGGACCCAGTCCATTCCATGTAAAAACAGCTCACACCATTATTTAGCCACCACCAGCTTGCACAGTTCCTTGTTGACAACTTGGGTCCATGGATTCGTGGGGTCTGCGCCACACTCGAACCCTACAATCAGCTCTTACCAACTGAAATCGGGACTTATCTGACCAAGCCACGGTTTTCCAGTCGTCTAGGGTCCAACCGATATGATCACGAGCCAAGGAGAGGCACTGCAGGCGATGTTGTGCTGTTAGTAAAGGCACTCGAGTCGGACTTCTGCTGGCATAGCCCAGTACAGCCAAAGTTCGCCTCAATGTCCTAACGGACACGTCCGTCGTACAACGGACACGTCCGTTGTACGTCCCACATTGATTCCTGCGGTTATTTCACGCAGTGTTGCTTGTCTGTTAACACTGACCATTCTGCATACAAGTCGTTGGTCTCGGTCATAAAGTGCAGGCGGTCTGCCACTGCGTTGTACACGGAGGGATGTTATGCCTGAAATTAGGTATTCTTGGCACTCTCTTGACACTGTGGATCTCGGAATGTTGAATTCCCTAACCATTTCCGAAATGGAATGTCCTATGCCTCTAGCTCCAACTTCCATTCCGCGTTCAAAGTCTGTTAATTGTCGTCGTGCGGCCATAATCACGTCAGAAACCTTTTCACATGAATCACTTGACTACAAATGAAAGCCAAGGGAATGCACTGCCCATTTATACATTTTGTATGCGATACTACTGCCATCTCTATATTTGCATATTGCTATCCCATGACTTTTGTCACCTCTGTGTATACTTTGAATGTTTATTTATGTATATATATATATATACACACACACACACACAAAGTCCACCGTAGACGAAAATATAAATTCTCGCTACACATTTTAAAGTAAATCAAGCTGTAAATATCAAAACATTCATTTTTTTTAAGTAATGCCACACTACACACAATGTAAGCCTTTATGCATGTAGTTGTAGCAAGTGCTAGGTTTGTGCATTAAGCATTGTGCCGACTCAGTGCTAGTAAGATCAGACAACAGGGACACTTCTTCATCTTTCTCGCAGTCTTCAGAAATTGGTTCATCGCCATCATATGCATGCTCCATGATGGCTGGGCTGGCTGACTGCTGGAATGGTTAACTGCTGCTGACTGTAGACTGGGCATATGAAGACTGGTTGAAGACTGGTATACAACTGGATGATGTCATGGAGTGGAATAGATGATTCAGTATTAAGAGGACTGATATACTTCACACGTAAGCGGGGAGCACATGGTTGTCCAAAATAACCTGTCTCTGTCGAGAATGGATGTCATCACAATACTGCTTCCAACATTGTGATTCGTTACTGTATTCCTATTGTAACTTGTATACTATTATGCTAGCACCACATAATGCAGTCAAAGTTTCAGCTCGTGCTGTACTCATCAAGCTTTGTAGTGTAGCCTGCAGCTGGCTCTGGTTGAAGATGATAGATAAACTGAGCAGACATTGAAGTCACAAATCATTGGTTCCACAGAGAAAGGGTCCTCCACATTGCATGCAACCAAGTGATTCTATCCATCGCAGTTTGCTATCTGCTCTGGTATACCAGGTATCTGGAAGTGAACTCTGCAGTAGCCAGCGGTAATGTCGGAGTACATAGCAGCATTTTCAGGCTGGAACAGTGCAGACATATTGATGTGATGAAAGGTCACAACTAATGCTACGAGCCATCTCCCCCTCTTCCATATCAGCTCCTCCCCCCCCCCTCTTCCCTATCATCCCCTACTCTGCCACCATTCTTGATGGGTCAGTGCTTGCTTGTGATGCCTGCTGTCTCATTCTCTCTTCCATCATAAGTTTTCGTTATCAGCATATGTCCCATCTCCTGTTTCATCAACCCATGCTCCATTTTCTAATAACCAGGGGCATTCGGTCAAGCACATGGACAGCCCAGCCCATATGTGGCATAACTATGCTCTAGTTCCTCGTACATCAGCTTCAAGTTATGTAAAGGCATGCACCTATACTGAGTTTGTAAATAAACAATTGTAATTTGTTCAGGACAATATATTCGCAGCCACGGCTTCTGTTCATAACCGGCAATGAAGACCACTTCTTCATCTCTAAACAATTCACTAAGTTAACTTTTTATATTATCATATTCCACATAACCGAATTACCAATAAAGTCCATGATAATGTTTTGTAGGCAAGTTATTTAGCTTTTTCTGTCAGGCAGATGCAGTGGGAACAGAAGCTTAAATCTACGACTTTCTGTGTTGTCATCGGTGCAGGCTTCTTTGATTTCTTTGATGATGAATACTACCTGCACCATGAATCCCTGAATGCTGAACATGATGGTGGTTGAAGAGCAACTGAGATATTTTAATACCTTACATCGGTATTTTAATAATTTTGTCTCTCACACTGTATGAAGCCAGGTGGTCGTAGGTGATGAGAGCATAGGCCCGAATGTTGGCACAGCATTAGCCCATAATTGTAATTTCGATTCTGTAATCGATAAGTCCTGCGTGTTAAGACAGTTGTCTGGTCGACTTACATTGTGACTTGTGAATATGCTAACACTGCTCCACCCATGCATGCATGCATGGGTGCTGACAGAACAATACCGTGCAGGTGCACGCCTGAGAAAATAATGTGGAAGTACATGTGTGCTTGTGGACTGATGCTACGCATGTACATACCTGAAAAATGCCAACACAGCTCTCCCCATGCATACATGTGTGCCAACTTAGGCTACCTGATATCATGTAGATGTGCGCATGATAAAAGACATGAAAGTATGTACTCATGCATGTGGTTGTGGACTCCAGTTAATCGATGCCACACAGGTGCAGACCTGTGAAGGTACAGTCATTTTTTAAAGGTCTGCTGCCTGTCTCATCAGCTTGTCCATGCAAGCTTGTAAACACAAATCCAGTCAGCTAAATGGTATACTTATTTTTAATAGAAAATGTTTTTCTAACACTTTATTTTCCACAAATTTTTCCTTTTCTTTGTTTTGAAAAAAATTTGTTTCCCTTTTTCTGAATTGATAGAGAAAATAAATAAAAGAAGGTAATTTTTTTTTAATTATATACATTCTTTATTCATCAAGCTTTTTTACAATTATCTTATGGTTTCACAAACATATTATGGCAATATTATTTCACTCGAACAAACAAAATTATTTAAAAAAAAAATTTTTTTTTGTATTTATGTTGTGGCATTTTTGTATTATTGATAAATAGACGAGCAATTTATGTTTTTGTTTAAGACACAAATATATATATATTTATGAAAAATTCTCTGCTGTTTTTGTTTACACCAACCAACACACACAATAAAAATAACAATATGTCTGACAACTATTAAGTTATTTACACAGATTGAAGGAGACAAACTAGCCAATGCTAGAATGCATAGGCCTACAAGTGTTAGCTCAGTTGCATTCCAGCACTACTCATATGCATATTATTATTGTGATATTAATTCATTTTTACAGGATTTCCGAAAAAACAAGTGGACCAACACAAACAAGATTTAATCATACTTTCAACCAATTCCGATAAAGTAAATCGACATCAGACACAAGATGAGAACTCTCAACATCAGGATGAATGCCTTGTGCTGCCACTAACAACACATAAGGATGCCACCTCTACAGCTACAAAGATGCGAATTGACATCACAATGCCACACCTTGTTGCAAGGCAAATTCATAGAGCAAATTATGTGGCCAACAGCACCCAGGAATACTACAGACAATCTGTTTACACTTCACTCCTGGACAACGTCATAACTGGCCTGAAGCAATGCTTCTCAAAAGATTTATTAAAGTGCTACGACTTGTACCTTTTTTAATATCTTCATATTTAAAGGAGATAACGTCTAATCAAGGATTCATGCTGTTGTTGAACATTACAGTAATCTTCTTGAAGGTGGTACCCGAGGTGGAACTTTTGGTACTTTTCTGGGTGGTGAAATGTGCATTTTGAAAGTAAAATGGAATAGGGAGAGTAAACAAGATCCCCCAATACCGGAAACTGTGCTCGACGTGAATGACTCTTGCGAAATTGATTTATTTCTAATGATTCTATGTTTTTTGGAAATCCTTCTCACTTTGTCTGTCAGTGTTGCAAGTGCAGAGAGATCTTTCAGCAGCTTACAACTTGTAAAATCGTGGCTACGAACATGATTGGCAGAGGAAAGGTTAAATGGCTTGTCTCTGTTATTTGTCCACTGCGATATAAATGTTGATGTTGAAAAAGTCATTGAACGTTTTTATAAAGTGGGTAAACAAAGGATCGTGCTGGAGTTTATTGTGAATGTTTAACTGTATTTTGGCTAATGTACTCACTAAACAGAGTTTTAATCACTACAGTTTAATTTTTATGCATATTATATTGTATTATTTGTGTGACAGTTTATATAAATTTTGCATTCGAATATTTTATACATAACAGATTATATTATTAAAACTAAACTCACTTCAGTTACAGCAATTCCATTTGCATCATAAAAACTGATTAGTTATAAATAAAATAAAATATTAATAACCTAAATAAATAATACCTGTACCCACATTTCAATCCTACAGTTGATGAGCGCCCACTCCGAGGCGAACCTCTCGATCAGCCACTGAAACCATTGTGTTTATATATGCTTAACTCACCATGTTCACAAGTAGTTCTAAGAAGTAGTCGTAGCTTGCTACTCTGTTGTGAAAAACTGAACAGTATGCGGCTGTGTTCCCAGGCATGTTTTCCTTGTAAATAATTTATGTATGGCAATCCACCACATTGTTTTGAATTCTCTTGTATAGTTTGGACGTATCTAATGTCAGCAATGGTGCCTTTCCATTCAACTTTGCCGGGCTCAGAATAGAGATACATATAATATGGCAAAGTAAATCCTTCTTCGTCGAAGGAGGTGTTCAAATCCATGTACAGAGAGATTTTGCTATTATAAAAATTGTTCTATGTTCTGGAACTTGCAGTCGTCAAAGGTCAATTTTTCGACTGCGATGTTGTGCTGTTTGCTCATTTGAAATTCCAGTATGGCATAGTGGAGTTTTTCCATTCTTGGAGATGTCTTCACGACTCAGTGTTTTCGCATGGTGGATGACAGGGCAGGGCAAGTAACCAGACTCCAGCTCCTAAGGTTATGTCTATGAATTTTTCTCTCTTGATGTACAATTATGAGCCAAATAACTGGTACACCTGCCTAATATCGTGTAGGGCCCTCGCGAGCATGCAGAAGTGCTGCAAGACGGTGTGGCATGGACTCGACTAATGCCTGGANCCAGACTCCAGCTCCTAAGGTTATGTCTATGAATTTTTCTCTCTTGATGTACAATTATGAGCCAAATAACTGGTACGCCTGCCTAATATCGTGTAGGGCCCTCGCGAGCATGCAGAAGTGCTGCAAGACGGTGTGGCATGGACTCGACTAATGCCTGGAGGTAAGCAGGAGGCATTTCACACCATGAATCCTGCAGGGCAGTCCACAAATCCATACGAGTGCGAGGCGGTGGAGATCTCTTCTGAACAGCACGTTGCAAGGCATCCCAGATATACTCAATAATGTTCATGTCTGGTGATTTAGGTGGCCAATGGAAGTATCTAAAGTCAGAAGAGTGTTCCTAGAGCAACTCTGTAGCAACTCTCGACGTGTGGGGAGTCGCATTGTTCTGCTGGAATTGTCCACGTCCGTCGGAATACACAACGGACATGAATGGGTGCAGGTGATCGGACAGGATGCTTATGTATCTGTCACCTGTCAGAGTCGTATCTAGACGTATCAGGGGTCCCATTTCACGCTGCTGCACACGCCCCATACCAGGACAGAGCCTCCACCAGCTTGAACAGTCCCCTGTTGACATGTAGGGTCCATGGATTCATGAGGATGTCTCTACACCCGTACACGTCCATCTGTCCGATACAATTGGAAACGAGACTCGTCAGACCAAGCAACGTGTTTCCAGTCATCAACAGTCCAATGGTGGTGTTGGCGGGCCCAGGCGAGGCGTAAAACTTTGTGTCGTGCAGTCAACAATGGTACACGAGTGGGCCTTCGGCTCCGAAAGCCCATATCATTGATGGTCCATTGAATACTTCACATGCTGGCACTTGTTGATGCCCCAGCATTGAAATCTGCGCCAATTTGAGAACGAGTTGCACGTCTGTCACGTTTAATGATTCTCGTCAGTCGTCGTTTGTCCCGTTCATTCATGATCTTTTACCGGCCACAGCGATGTCGACGATTTAATGTTTTACCGAATTCCCGATATTCACGGTACACTCGTGAAATGGTCGTACGCGAAAATCCAAATGTTATCGCTACCTCGGAGATGCTATGTCCAATCTCTCATGCGCCGATTATAACACCACGTTCAAAATCACTTTTATCTTGATAACCTGTCACTGTAGCAGCAGTAACCGATCTAGCAACTTTGCAAGATGCTTGTTGTCTTATATAGGAGCTGCTGACCGCATCGCGTTACTCTGATTGGTTCCATACCTCTGTTATTTGCATACGCAGGCCTATACCAGTTTTTTTTGGCTTTTCAGTGTAGTTCATTCGCTTCATCCGGTCGCAGGTGCTCAGAGTCACATGGGGAACAAACTATTCATGTTGGTCAGGGTTACTGCAATGGGCTGCGAGTTTTATATGGCTCCCAGCATAGCATCGAGATGCGAGGTAGCCATAATTATCACCAGTTCTTGCATTACTCCTATTATTAAATTCCTATAATATTTGGCGAATCCCAATAACATAGTAAGTGGTATGCTAACCCCGAACTTGTCTTCGGCGAAAATGGTAACTTTGTAGCTATCTTACATTTCACAGGCTGCCATTTTTACCATGTCGAGATTGTTTGGTATGAGCAAGAGGTAGTTTTTTATTGTAGTGGTTATGCCCACCTCACATGGTTCATCAATAGTTTAGCAATTAATTTCGTACATCACCTACTCTGAAAGGTGGAGTACACCATTGCGAACGAATGTGGTGGTCATGGGGTGGGTCCCATCTGCTTTCGTGAGTGTGCCATGAATGCGCAGGAATGATTGTGAAGGCAGAGAGTAAATATCTTGATGCTGTATCAGGATACAAACCTCTCCCCCAAGGGTATAAGGGCCAGTCAAATATGGTAGGAAGTAGTGCAGCTCAAACTGGTCGATTCTATCATTGAATTCTGCCTGCTGGGTCATATTCATTGCATATAATCTTCTATGTATGTTCACATTAAACCCTAGGCTATGTAGAATCTGATCATTAGCACNGTCATATTCATTGCATATAATCTTCTATGTATGTTCACATTAAACCCTAGGCTATGTAGAATCTGATCATTAGCACGTGTTAGCATGCCGATAGTTCGAGCTCCTCTGGTCGCGGGTTTGCTGCTGTTTTCGACTTTATACACTGTTCGCCTAACAGTACATGGTTCAGTGAAATAGACATTGGCAATGCAAAATATTTCTGCTTTCAGTATGTTTGAGTTACTGCATAGTTCGAAGGATACATCAGACAGCACAGATTTCTTTATTGAATTGGCAATATCCTTTAGTTCATGTGCCCCAGCGGGAATGCCAATTTCCTTTACATCTACTATCTTCTAGTGCATACCAGAATATGGAATCTATGTTTTATTATATGCTAGATATGTATTTTTTTAAGTTCAAAAATCCACCAGTCCGGCGACCCACTCATCATTCAGCTCCAGGGACGGGTAAAGTATTGCCCTTAAATTGAATGTCTTACCCTTACAATGATGGCACAGACATTCTGACCAAGGAATGTAGGCGTGATCGCCTTTTATGTAACATTTACGAACTCGGATTCACTATTAAAAGCTTACATTTTTTATTCCACTGCACTTTAAAGTGAAGAAACAAGTGTCTGCAGTTCCATATTTTCGGCAACTACTCCATCTCATAGCTGCAAGTCAACATCATTACTTTCAGTTACCAACGCAGTTCGGGTGGAGGATGCAAATTACCGAAAAAGTTTTAGGGTTCTGCACATTTTCCGTGTTTAGTTTAAGTTACCCATTTCATACTGGGCCCTACGATTGTTCATATTTGAATTTAGGAAGTAAAACATCTAGCAAGAACTGCCATGAAAATTGCATATATTTATTTTGGGTGCAAACCGTTCCAAATCCACATTCGTGAGCGGTTGTTTTGGTACATATTTCATTAATACCTCTTCCTGCTAAAAATGACTTTTCTATCTTTAACCTCCACTTCCTAGGTATGGTCGTTGTATATCAAGTCCTTAGCTGTTTTTTACCCATGCTGATAGCTTCCAGTTTATAGTTGTGGCAACAGTTTTCCTCCAATAGCTTAAATTCATTTGAGGCTCATTTTACAGCACTAATGATATTCGTTATAGACCCTGCGATACCATAATGAGCACCGATTACAAGAATTAAAACTGGAATCCTCCCAACATTTTCCCCTCTCCTTTTGGAACATTGTCTTACTTTCTTTGCCCCCATGCCAACCATCACCTCGGCCTTCATCATGTTGGAAACACCACACATGGTTATTTTTTCTCCGAGTTCTGTGTCTGGTGTACTGCATATTTCGTTGGCCCTATGTACGAATATATTGTCTGCCTGGTGCCTGCCTTATTGATCCTTGTACTGGGAATAGGCGATATCATGCCACTTGTATGCCTTGTACAGATCTTGGATGCCCGTGTTAACACATGCCAGCCTTTTAGCTAGCTTGGTTTCATGCATGCAGAACCTGTTCAAGGAATGTGAAGCTCGAAAGGTATATTGTTGATCAGTGTATCGATGACCCCTCTTCCAGTTTTAATTTTTTTTTAGAAGTCGTCACACACTTTGCATTATGAACCAATACATACTTGCCCTTTATGTTTTACAATTTAGAATTATGGAGATAATCAAGCAAGGTCTGAATATTCCCGTGAGAATTACTGAGGTGTCGAAACATAGCGCAATGCATATTATGGCAAGCTGTTGCTCAATATCACGAGAGGACTGATTTGTGGATTGTCGGGTTGCTCAAGACGTTCACACTGCTGAGTTTGCTGGATGACATAAATGGTCTTCAATTAGAGAGTGTGTACCTGTACTCGAAATCNAGACGTTCACACTGCTGAGTTTGCTGGATGACATAAATGGTCTTCAATTAGAGAGTGTGTACCTGTACTCGAAATCACCCCAGCAACTGAAATACCAGCATCTGGCACCTGCACTGCAGCAGTGGATAGCATGAACTATTTTCCTTGCAGCGACAATGATGCTGTCATGCTGCCAAGCAAGCTGCTGCCAAACTCTGTGTTCGTCTTCGATGATGTAGCTTGCGAGAATCAAACCTACATTCAAGAATACTTCAGCATGGGCTTCCATGCGAATGTGGACTGCATGTACTTGAGTCAGCCTTAGTCGTATGTGCCAAAACAGTTGCTATGTTATAACATGAATTTTATTGTCTTGTTTCGCATGGACGCTACGAATTTGTGGCATGTATATGACGAACATATCAATACGGTTATTATGTGCACAGATTTCAAGGATATGTTTCCATTCTGCTAAAACGAATAGTACAAAATATTGGTGATCGATAAGGATTTGCCAGTACATAAGTGAAGGTACAGTCGTGGTTTCGATCAGTTTATTGTAAGATGCTGACCATGAGCAATGATGTAATTTGTAAGTTTGGACATTATCTACGCTCCGATGACGAAGAGGGTGGATTAATGGAAGCGCACCTCAATACTTTTCGCAGAGACCTGACGTTTCTAGGTCTATAGCTCGAGGGCATGAAAAATAAAGTGATCGAAGATTTGGTAGCCATTGGCCAGTGCATAGAGGGTATGGAGGCATAGATAATAAACATGATCGACATGTCGAATGCAAAGAGACGAGACGACTTAAAGACCATGCACATTACAGTGCTGACCAAACTTATTAAGATCATTTCTCACCTCGCCATGAAAACAGATGTGATTAAATGATTTTATTTCGGAAATCGGAAAGTAAGTTAATATTTATTTAATCCCTTGCTTTTTAGTTATATATGAAGTATATTTTTGATTTTTTTTATCGTTGTTGCTATAATAAAATGAANATTCTTAGTGTAATCTATACTGATAATATTTCATTTCAGACTCCAAACATATTAAATCCAAAATGGATTTCAATATAATTAATGTCAATTGCATTGAAGTGACACACAGCAAAGTGGCTTTCCAAACAACTCATTCTTGAATAACTTTGTGCTCTCACACAACTTCAAAGAGAGAGAAAATGGGTTAACACTGAAACCACAAAAACCAAACTTAGGGTATCCTATAAAGGGGTAAAAGTTAAAAGATATTCAGTCACTTAATAATTTAGGAATTACTGAGCAGCGTCCGGCAATGTCACTTTGCCATAGGGAATTGTCAGCACATGCAGTCGATGTAGGAGTGGATTTATCTTCTGATGATGACGACTGAATGACACAAATTGTATTTCCATGTTGTATGCATCATTGAAAAATTATATATTTCATACCCTATCAGGTATTTTGGCATTATTTCCTGTCACTAAATCCATCCTTAAATTACTTTTATCTCCAAAACACCTTAACTCCAGGTCATGTAACGCAGTTACTACCACTTCTAATGGTAGGGGATTTTGGCAAGTCAATGTCAATAGTGACAGTACAGTTATAAATTATAATAGCTTATAATCGTAACTCTATTTTAAATTATTTACTTGGATATAAAAAAAGTGTGATTTCTGAAGTTTGCTATTTCATAGAATTAAGACACTTTGAGAATAAGCACTTCAGCTTTATTATAAAGTTTTTAATTCTCATTTTAATTATATGCAATCATACATGTAAAACATTAAATATGTCAAGTTATTCGATACCAGTCACGAAGTCACAGCCATTACTGTATTTACAGTATTTTGCCATATATATTTCCACCACTATATAGAGTGAGTGTAAATGAATACCCCAAATTTGAAGGTCTATAATATCAAAACCAAACAACCTACAGCCTTGGTTGACCAATCAAATGAACCTTGAAACTGTGAAGTTTATTTACCTTATCTTCATAAATGTTCAATGTGACCACCACGAGCGGCCCGAACGACATGAACGCGATAATCAAACTTGTTCCACACTCTTGTCAGCATGTCCGGTGTTTAGGTTAAGATTGCATCCGTAATTCTCGTTTTGTGATCGTCAATGTTAGCCGGCAATGGTGGACGAAACACATGATCATTTATGTACCGGGCCTCTTGGGGGCCAGTGATGAAGAGCCTGGTCACCAGCTGCTTCTCGACCAATCCAGCATTGCGGCAACATTTCGTTCAGGTATCCGCGATCAGCTAGTTGCGAATGGGGTGGCGCACCATCCTGCTGGAAAATGAAGTACCCCACCGCCTCTTCTAACTGAGGAAACTACCACTCTGTAAGCATGTCCAAATAAGGTATTCCAGTAACAGTGGGCTCGTGAAAAAAGAAAGGGCCAAAATCAGTGTCTTTGGATACATATTAGTATGATACACATCCATCACAGCTATTCTCTTATTTTTAACTAGATGCTCTTAGCCATTACGACCATTCCGCACCCCGGCCGCCCAGTCGGCGGGGAAGAGGGATCATGTCCTATCAACGCAGACATGACCAGTGCTCACCCAAGTTGACCAAATCCGAAGCCCCGATCTGATTCATAATATCGCACCAAGCATGTCCTACCACAAGGCCTGAGATCCTAGTACGCAGTTTACCAAGCGTGTGGTCTAGCCGGAGCATTTCCCTCACCCCTAACGTCATCACAGGATGCCACCGGAGCAGGTGACTGCTCACCACCCGGCTCTTCAACAAGAGGGGGAATCTCTCCGAGCCTCCTCCAGCATGCGGAGTCAACTACCCCCAGATCGAGTCCAACCTCTATTGATCAGTACACCAGTGGGAACCACTGATGGGGCTAACCTGATCGTCCCGTGCTCCCACTTAATTTCCATAGCACTCATGAGTTTCCTGTACCCGACCGCCACGCCGAATCATCCCCGGAAGGGAGGTGCGGTGGGCTCTGAAGGGTTGTCTTCGTCATTTTCCGGAGAATCTGAAGTCCTAACAGGAACGCCCTTTTGTCATCACAGCCACCGGACTCACCAACGCCGACCGCACAGTGATCAACAGGCTATCTGCGTATACGACCATTACCATACATAGAATTTATTAACCAGGAAATTCCTGCTTTGGGCCCCAATGGCCTGAATGCCAAGTGGTCCAACACCCCACCAAGTGGTCCGGCCTAGGTACTAACTATCGGCCCAAGCCATCACTGTCTTTGGAAACAGCGCAAAATACTTTCTCTTTGGGGGAAGCGCGCTTGTGTTCGGTGGTTTCATGGGGAGACTCCAGACCGCATATCCGCATATTGTGCCAGTTAACCTTACCATTCGCATGGAATGTCGCTTCATTGCTAAAAACCAGCTTAGACACGAAGGCATCGTCTACCTCGTTCTGGGCAAGAACTAACGCGCAGAAATCATATCTCAGTTCTTTATGCCTTTCGGTAACAGCCTGTACAAGCTGTAACCTGTATGGTTTGTACAGCAATCGCTTTCGCAACACTGTCCATGCCGTCGATTGAGGGAATTGCATTTCCCAGCTAGCTTCTCGAGTTGATTTTTTCGGACAGCGAACGAACACTTGTTGAATCCATTGCACATTTTCTTCGGGCACACGCGGCCACCCGGAAATTTTGTATTTGCAAAGGCACCCTGTGTCGCGGAACTGACGAAACCAACGTACGATACTCCACTTATCGGGAGGATGACGTCCGTATTTGCAACGGAATGCACATTGAATAGTCATAACCGATTCACATTTAGCAAACTGAATAACACAGAATGTCTTCTATTGTTCCATCGCCATCGTGATGCGGACTAACACACAACACACGCTCATAGTGCAACGACAAACGCTTCCAGTGTCATCTCTCGGCACATAGAGGAAACATCAGACCATCCCCTTCATATTGGCCTGTCGAATGCGAGCTCGCTTCCCCCTCACCACCTCAAACCGAGAGTTACGAACGCCATCCAAACCACAACAACGGACATGCTGACAAGAGTGTGGAACGAGTTAAGTTATCGCTTAGATGTCGTTCGGGCCGCTCATGGTGGACACATTGAACATTTATGAATATATGGTAAACAAACTTCACAGTTTCACAGTTCATTTGATTGATCAATCAAAGTTGTAGGTTGTTTGGTTTTGATATTATAAACCTTCAAAGTTGGGGTATTCTTTCATACTCATCCTGTATAATTACAATTAATCTATGCATTGTAGCATGTGAAGTATATTTATTATATAAGACAAATACTGTATATTGTATTGAAGTAGCTATCTGCGAAGAATGTGAGCCATAATTACTCATATATAAGCACTGGCAATGACCCATCGATGTACCACTTCACAGCCATCAAATGCTTTCAAGAGCAATATGTATAGGTTATGTGCGGCCAGTGCTGGAATAAAGTTGGTAAGACATCTGTGGACAAGTAGTACTTCACCTACTCTCAACCATCAGTTTCATTTCCATCAACATCCGCCAGTGGACCATAAATGGCATGACAAATGTCCTGTTGCCAGCAGTTAACCATAGCAAGGCCAGTTGAGTATACCCATAAGTTTTCTGGGTCAGCGGTCACCCAGCAATGACAGCAGTAAAACCACAGATGTCCAACTCTGTCTTGCTATGTGGGTAGTGACTCTGCAGACCAGGCGATTCCCGACCTCATGCNAACTCTGTCTTGCTATGTGGGTAGTGACTCTGCAGACCAGGCGATTCCCGACCTCATGCTGCTGATCACATCATGTCTCCATCCCAGTATAAGCACCACCTGGCTCCCACTCAACTCAGCGAAATGCGACAATTGGTTTCCAGCACCTGAGGGCACAACACAGACCACAATCGGCACCAGCAGCAATGTTTGACACCTTCCACGACTATTCCCATCGAACGACCACCACGACCTACGAAGCATGGGGTGATGTAAAAACTAGCTGCTTCGATACAGGTATGGTCAACTGTTATCCCAATGCCATCCTGTTGTTCAGACGAGTGGAGTACTGGCTGGGTGGCCCATGTTATAAGGATGCTGTGAAAAGCATAGAAGCCTGCGTTGGTCTGAGTCATGCTCGCTTCTAATATGCCCTGGTACCTGCCTACAACCAGAGCATCGCGATTGCCGAAAGCAAGTAGAAATTTTATTTTATTTACAGAATCTGGTGCAACAGACAAACCTATGCAGTGTACAGCATAAGGCCAGGCGTAGCCCTACCATGCAGCGCCGATGGAATAATATAGCTGAACGAGAGCGAAACCATAATAATTTAAGAAGGCATCCAGTGACGGGACAAAGAAATATGACGAAGATGCACAAGTACTCTGTTTTTCGCTTCTGCAAAGAATGTGATGGCAAGACACAAAATACAGCGGATGAAGAAGATGCAGTCTCTTTCATCGAGCAGACGACGATGTGCCGCAACCTGCCCTACAAGGGGAAGACAAGCTCACCATATGAGTATGCGAAAGTACAGTGGATGCAAAAAAACTCAAAGTGCTAGTGATGAGTGCTAAAAAAATGGTGACCAGGTCGAAAAATTATTTTTGGGTTGTGTAAAGTGTAAGCATGTGGGCGACACAAATTTCCCAGGAACACATATATAATTGTGTGTTTGAGCAAAGGTAATAGGGAGACTTTATAAAAATAATGAACAAAACACCATGTAGACATAAATTATATTTATGTTCAGTTACCTCGGGTTGTGTATGGAAAAAATATACTGCCATATTCTGTGCTGTAAATATCTATAGCACAAAGCGAGTTGGTTGTATTTGAAGTATTGATCGTAAATAAAAACAATGTATCCATAATTGAGAGAGATAAATGTTTGATGTAGTGTGGAAAAACCACACTGGTTGCATCAAGTTGAACATGTGAATCTGTGGTCTGTAAACATTTGGTGTAATATCATAGGCCACAAACTCATTGGTGCTTATTTCATTGAGGGTTCCTTGAACAGTGAAAATACAGCAACTTTCCGCAAGCCAGCCTACTGACATTCCTGGAAGTCCCAAGCCTCGAAAAGCGATAGACCATGTGGATGACACATAATGGTTCCCGTCATATTTATGCAGCATCAGCACAAATGATATTAGATAGTAATTGCAATGGTCGCTGAATTTGTCAGTTCATCAGTCCTAACATCACAAAATTTCTGTAGGGTTTTCCTCAAAAATAAGGTGTATCTTGAAGTGCAGACAACCTGCGACAACAAAATTCTGACAAATCCGAAATGCTTGCACATAAATTGATGTAGAAACACTTTTATGTTATGTACTATCATTTTAAGCACTGATTACTAAATGCATCGAAGTTGGATGCCAGAATTTAGAGCATTTAGATTCCGCACCCCAAAGGTGAGAGGCAAGAGGACTCACTTAATACAAGCACCCCGATGGTCAAAGGTGAGGTGACTCACTGAATACAAGCACCCCGATGGTGAGAAGCAAGGTGATTCACCGATAGTGAGAGGCAAGGGTACTCACCGAATACAAGGACCCTAATGGTGAGAGGCAAGGGGACTTAACATACAAGCACCTCGATGATGAGAGGAAAGGGGTCTCGCCGAATACACACATTCCGATGGTGAAAGGCAAGGGGGCTCTCTGCCCCATTATTTATGTCCGCATGATTCTTATAATAAAGTTTACATTTCTTCAGTATTGAAGTAGAATGTTTTATAACATGGAGGTTTCCTTTGAAAAAAAGTCAAAGTATAATTATATCTCGCTGCCTGTTGTGCCATCAATCACAGGTCGGACAACATGTTTATGACACAAATTTGGTAGTTTTTAACGCAGATATCTTCTGGAATGAAACATGGAATGAAACAAACATACAAATGAAACTTTGCACTTATTACAGTGCCAACTATAATGAATCGCAAAAACAGTTTCAAATAAATCTTTCATAGGTNAAATGAAACTTTGCACTTATTACAGTGCCAACTATAATGAATCGCAAAAACAGTTTCAAATAAATCTTTCATAGGTATTGACATAAAATCATAATCTACGATAAAACATAGGGGTTCCCATTTGAAATTTCATTGTTGCCTTTCCTCTCCATTAATGGGGTGGATGATGGTGAGCTACCTTTTGCCGGTTTTAAGTGCCCCCTCAAAAATAACGAGTGTTTGGCCATACGATGCATCTATTTAGCATTATTACGTAGTCCCAGGTTAAATGAATCACCTGGTATACATGAATATCCCAGAACATGTGTATAAGAACCACGCCACATGAATCCTGAGCAAAATTGCAGACTAAAATTTTAGCGGCAAAATGTTGTAGTATTATAACATTTTTCGTGCACAGAGTGGCAACAGAGCACGGAGTTAGTCCCCTCTTATGCTCCACTGATATTTTACTACCACTGTTATAGCCATCATATTATTGCAATGGGTTCAAATCCCAGCCAGTCCGAACATTTAAGCAATTTGTAGTTTATGTAACATACATAATAATACCAGGACGTGAAATGAACAAGTATTGGAAGCCCATTGATCATGGTTAATGTCATGCAAAGTGTAGCATTGCGCCCCCATCAGCAGTTGAAGTTGAGTGTCTGAACCCGCACCCATAATATGATGGCCAGAACAGTGGTATTATGATATCAATGGAGCACAAGAGGGGTCTAACTCCGTACTGTGTTGCCACATATTGGACGAGAAATGTCATTGTAAGACATTTTGTCACTAACATTTACGTATCCAATTTCGTTCAGGATTCACAGAGTGTGGTTCTTATGCACGCATTCTGGGACCATCTGTATAAACAGTATGATCCTAAACTACATATACAAACGCTGTGAGGTGTTTCCCTATGCAAAATAAGATAGAAAACATTATACTACCCATGTCCTACAGTAAATCGCAAGAGAAGTAGGTACACTTGAAAATTGCTGTTTCATGTGGTTTTAATTCAAAATAGTGTTGGCTACTTGAGATGAAACAACAATTCCATGAATACTGTTGTCTTGAATTGAGATCTGAACTCTCCAAATGGCTGTTGGATAATATAATCTCCATTAATTGAGAATATAGGTGTGCCATGTTATTATCCAACAAATATGTGTAACACTTTGATGTTGATCGGTTCCAATAACGTCATGGTGTATATAATAATTTTAAAAAAAACATTACCTTGGTGTCATTCTCTCAGGTGAATGGTTTTTGAGGAAACAGACAAAGTTTGTAACAGTACCTGAGAGACAACCAATTGCTCCCTTACAAACTTTGTTTGTGGTATCTACAACCTTTCAGCTGAGAGAGTTACAACAAGGCAATGTTTTCTGTTACATTAATGTACGCATGATTATTATGTCATTAAAAGCGATTAACAATCAAGGGCTACACGCATTTGTTGGATTATAACAGGCACCCCTATTTTCTCAATGAATAAGAATGATTTTACTCCACAATCACTCGTAGATTTCAGATCTCTATTCAAAACAACAGTATTTATGGAATTGTTTTTCATCTCAAAAATGTTTTATTATTTTTAATTAAAACTGTTTCAAATGTTGATTTTCATTTTGCATAAGGAATAACCTCACAGTGTTTGTACCTGTAGTTTAGGATAACCTGTATAGTAACAAATTGCCAGGGGTGTATCCGAGTTCGAGAGAGATGGCGTTCTTAATAACAATAAAAAAATTAAATTTTATTTCTTAATTTATTTGTAATGTTATTCAATACACAGCTATTATTTACAACATTGAACTATCTGTCTCTACTATTAACACTTACTTTTCTCAGTGAGTGAAATACATAATGCCACACTCTTTAGCTACCCACAGTCACTTTTCATTAGCACTTATTATTTCCATATATACGAACAACCTGTATATTGTTATCATTCCAAATGTATACCACCAAAACATCAAGTGTCTCTTTTGCACAGTCCAGGCAGGCACTCTTTCTACTCTCCCGATGCTAGCAGGCTACATTTACTGGTCACAGCATTGTCGCTCGTTATTACGATGGTACTACACACCTGGCGTTAATGCCCCTAGATAACTCCAGACCCTCGACATGGAGGCAAACCACAACTTATATAGCTGAGCTGACATTGCCTAGAAGGTTATTCACAACTCGTGTCGCACAGAGGAAGAGGTGGGGAGATGACCAGAAATGCAGACTTTCGTAGAGTTCCAGTCTAGTCAGTCGATTTGGACAACCTAAGGTATAACCAAGTCCTATTCTGCGTTATTACCGTGGCATGCACTGCAGTCTCACCCCGCTTCCAGCAGCACCTACTTCAACAGCACGGCCACCACGTGACCTTGGGGGTGGCAACACACAAGGGAGACATCCCTGTTTCCCTCCACCATGGTGTGCGAGACGAGGCAGAGAAGCAGTCCTCCCATCTACAATCCGTTTTTTGATTCCGCTTCCCAGCAAGAGCAGTCACTCACTCGCCCTGCATAAAGGCACGTCCCTCAGTGACGTGCAACACGGGGCGCCACGGTGCATTGTAGCAGGCCGCGGCCGGCCGACGAACTGTAGCAGGCAGGCGAGGATGGTCGATATGTGCTGCTTTTGTATGGAGCAAAGGTGTACATTTACTGTCGCAGGGCGAGGTAAACACAGAAAGGAGAATGCACGATGGTTAAAATCGTGTATCCAAACTTGGTATCGCACNCTGTCGCAGGGCGAGGTAAACACAGAAAGGAGAATGCACGATGGTTAAAATCGTGTATCCAAACTTGGTATCGCAAAACAGACACATGCAAAATACACTTAATTCATGAAAAAGTAAATGTAAACAATAGTAAACAATGCGGTAAATAGTTAAACTACGTCCAAAACACTTGAAATTCCCCAGTGATTAGGGACATAAAATACAAAAAATTTGCAAGGCATCATAGCACTAGAATAAACGTGATAATAGTGAATGAAAGCATTAAAAACACAAAATAATTTAACTGAATAAATGGTGTAAAAATTGCCATCGTGTGACAAAGTGCGACGAAAACAATATGCAGTGGGGTACAAAACACTAAATCAATTGGCAATAGTACGGTAAANTCGTGTGACAAAGTGCGACGAAAACAATATGCAGTGGGGTACAAAACACTAAATCAATTGGCAATAGTACGGTAAACAACTATATAAACAATGCAGCCACTTATAAATACTAATGAAATCTGGCTACTGGAGCACACATATGAATGAATGTAAGCAATGGTTATATGCAAGAGAAACATGATAAACAATTACAACACTAGGGTAAACAATATAGTAAACATGATAAACAATGACACAAACTGACTACTGAAGCACACACATTAACGTAAATAATGGCTAACATGCAAGATAAACATGATAAATAATTATACACTGAGGCGACAAAAGTCATGGGATACCTCCTAATATCGTGTTGGACTTCCTTAGGCCCAGCGAAGTGCAGCAACTCGACATGGCATGTACTCAACAAGTCGTTGGAAGTCCCTGGCAGAAATATTGAGCCATGATGCCTCTATAGACTTCCATAACTGCGAAAATGTTGCCGGTGAACGAGTTTCTGCACGAACTGACTTCTCGATTATGTCCCATAAATGTTCGATGGGATTCATGTCGGGCGATATTGGTGGCCAAATAATTCGCTGGAATTGTCCAGAATGTTCTTCAAACCAATCGCGAACAGTTGTGGCCAGGTGACATGTCGCATTGTCTTCCATAAAAATTCCATTGTTGTTTGGGTACATGAAGTCCATGAATGGCTGCAAGTGGTCTCCAAGTAGCTGAGCATAACCCTTTCCATTAAATGATCGTTTCAGTTGGACCAGAGGACGCAGTCCATTCCATGTAAAAACAGCTCACACCATTATGTAGCCACCACAAGCTTGCACAGTTCCTTGTTGACAAACTTGGGTCCATGGATTCGCGGGGTCTGCGCCACACTCGAACCCTACCATCAGCTCTTACCAACTGAAATCGGGACTCATCTGACCAAGCCACGGTTTTACAGTCGTCTAGGGTCCAACCAATNCATTATGTAGCCACCACAAGCTTGCACAGTTCCTTGTTGACAAACTTGGGTCCATGGATTCGTGGGGTCTGCGCCACACTCGAACCCTACCATCAGCTCTTACCAACTGAAATCGGGACTCATCTGAAC
The DNA here is from genome assembly GCA_002778355.1 of Clitarchus hookeri. Taxonomy (NCBI): domain Eukaryota; kingdom Metazoa; phylum Arthropoda; class Insecta; order Phasmatodea; family Phasmatidae; genus Clitarchus; species Clitarchus hookeri. The sequence continues at coordinate 472,750 of NQII01000142.1, forward strand.
AAGCCACTTTTTTCCAGTCGTCTAGGGTCCAACCGATATGGTCACGAGCCCAGGAGAGGCGCTGCAGGCGATGTCGTGCTGTAAGTAAAGGCACTCGTGTTGGACTTCTGCTGGCATAGCCCAGTACAGCCAAAGTTCACCGCACTGTCTTATCAGACATGTCCGTCGTACGTCCCACACTAATTCCTGCGGTTATTTCACGCAGTGTTGATTTTCTGTTAACACTGACCATTCTGCGCACACGTCGTTGGTCTCGGTCATTAAGTGCAGGCAGTCGGCCACTGTGTTGTCCATGGTGGGAGGTTATGCCTGAAATTAGGTATTCTCGGCACACTCTTGACACCGTAGGTCTCGGAATGTTGAATTCCCTAACCATTTCCGAAATGGAATGTCCCATGCGTCTAGCTCCAACTACCATTCCGCGTTCAAAGGCGGTTAATTATCTTCGTGCGGCCATAATCCCGTCAGAAACCTTTTCACATGAATCACTTGACTACAAATGGAAGCCCGACCAATGCACTGCCCATTTATACATTTTGTACGCGATACTACTGCCATTTGTAGATTTGCATATTGTTATCCCATGGCTTTTGTCACCTCTGTGTAATACTACGGTAAACATAATAGTAAGCATTATAAAAACTTGAAATTACCCTCATGTGAGCCAAGAAAATGTGCAATGAAAATTGATTACACACGATATGCCGACCAATGCGGACGCACGGAATCTTGAGCGAATGTAGGTTGATCATTACTGCGCTGTTCTGTAAACACGAAGTGGGGTGAAGGTGAGAGAATGCTGCGTGGAGTAGAAAGAGAGAGAGCGCGAGCGATGTATGTTTCCATTGACAGACGAAAACACATGGCGAAGCTCTGGTTCACTCGGCTTGTTTACACTCGCGGAGACCACTGGCTGGAAAATGGGAGCTCCATAAGTTCTGATAGCCTTAACGCAGCACATGTCAGTGTAAGACAGTGGATCATCTGTAACTCTGTATGCACTTCTGTTACTGGTTATGCCCTTGGAGCACTTCTGGATGAGCCAGTGTAACATAGGGCGCCAGAGCATGAGATACTCATCCAGGCATAGGCCGATCACATGCATGAAGATTCGATGTCGTCGGTAATGTTGTTAAGCCCTACCTATGCCTACCTACGAGGTTGTAGGCACATCATATGCCTCTAAATATCACGTGAGACAGTTAAGTGGCCATCTCACACACCAAAACACCATAAAGCCACAATCAGGGGTGCAGTGCACCAGTAGGTGGAAGACCCATGTTTATGTTATGCTGCCATTAGGCAGCCGATAGTGAAATAAAAACAAGATATCACTTGCACTGATTTTTACTCACTATTTATTCCCTCAGACGAGGAACTTAAACGGTTCCAGCATTAAGGCATATTGTCAGCCGACACTGACAAAGAGGCACATGGCCAATGAAAAATTAATTAAGTGAAATAAAGCCCCGGCGCATTTCAAGCTCGCGGTGTTGAGAATTGCACAGCCCCGGGCTAAGCAAAGAAGTGAAGTCAATTCAATTCCAGAATAAAATAAATATCTATTGATACACTAAAGACTGGTACAAGATGTTGAAGAGCCTTGGGGTGCGCAGCAAGCGTCTGTTCCCTCAGCGCATGCAGAACCAACTGGCCGCGCATGGTGGGCCTGCTAGGGACTGCTGCTCGAAAGCACGCCAAGTGTATCAAAAAATACACTAGCATATTTACTGGGAACAAATACATACAAACACACTTACATGTCACTAAAATACAATAACACTTTACTTTATTAATTTGCATGAGCAAATTGAGCATAAAAATAAATGTAATTAGTAATAAATTTGATACACAATGTAGTTTAAATATGCCATGTGGCTGTCTCTCCAGTCTGTTGCATGTACATTGGGATTGTTTACATTTTTGAATTTTTATTTTTATTAATACAAAAATCACTCGCACCCTTATTTATGGAAATTTGAGGGTGGCAGCAGATGGTTGGCGGTGGATGAGTCCACTCTGACCCTAGGAGGGGTGTGGGTAGCCATGCTCTAATATGTGTTTTACAATGTTCGTTTTTACTGAGGCGCAAAAATACGGGGTTTGGTTACATGTTATTACAGCCCAAAAATTACTGAACATTTTACACTCCCACACTACATGTACAACACACGCACGGGGACATAAATAGTGAACGAAGAGGGTACACGAGGGGTTTTGTGAACACTGTAACCGCTGTGTCCCCGGCGGTAATCATACTGGGGATATCTATTGGCAATATTGGTAGGCCCGAATTATCACGCCCTCAAAATATCTCTCTTGAGGGCATGAAAGCTTGATGGTCACCTGACTACGGCAGTACCCAGGTGGTTGCAGAGGGGTGGTGCACTCAGGTGCACGTCGCCAGTGTAGGAGTCGTGGAGGTGGTGACCGCTGCGTTCGGGCCGACTGCCTCCAGTAGAAGGCACATCAAAGCTACACTGTTGAAGCAGGATGAATGGTCTAAGGGAGGAGGGATGAGGCACGCGTCAGATAATAACCAGTATTGTTTTTAAGTGGGACTGTGGCGACGCAGAATAAAGTAGGTATCAACAGAAATTTTCGGATGTGAAGTCTACCAATGAAAGTTTGTTCAGTATTTCGTTAGTACCTATACAAATCTATGATGTTACTAATGACTGCAAATCGGTAATCTGGCTCCTTCATCAATGAGATTTTGTCGTTGTATTTAGTTCGTTTTTGAGAAGGAATCTGTCGATGTTATCAATAATGAAGTAAATAGAGTTGAATAGCAGATCACTAGTCTCACTCCTACTATTATTGCTGTAGATGCCTGTAAACTTCAAGTTTGACCAAATATGATCGACAGTAAAATCTACAATGTTGTATCGTCCTGTGCATCAACCTAAACATGTTATTTCTGTGGGGCTACACTTGTGAGATGAATAGCCTAAGTATTCTGCCACAAACAGAAATAATAAACCCACACTTTTCAACATTTGGACTGTCGCCCCTTAATGCCTGTATGGATTTCTGTGAATGCATACTCCATATTTCATACAAACTAGATATCAAGTCATAGAAAGTTCGAAGTGCAGAAAAGAAAACAAAGGTAGCAGAAGCGAAGAAACATGTGCATAAACAAATCCGCAGTACTCTTGGTTTGTTGGTAGATATGCAAAAACAAACAACTGGAAACACAAATAATGGCAATACTGCAGGGAAGATTATTAGGAATGCTGAAATATCTGCGGAGATAACAGGAGTCAATGTTTAACTAATAAAGAGATTTCGTGTGATATTAGTATTCCTGAATAGTGTTTTCTCGGTAGATATTAACAAATTATTTGAATACACTCGGTGTACTTTAGAATTGAATTTGAGAAACTATTCTTGGTATGTTATGCCCTTAAGAGTCCATAAAATATTATTCCATGGTGGATATATTACAGCCGCTAGCATTTTGCTGATAAGTTAGCTTTAAGAAGAAGCACAGGAAGTATGCACTAAAACTAGTAGGAAATAACAACATGACTGTTCTTTGTTTTAAATCAAGATGTAAGCACATTACTGTGACAATTCTGCGACTTTAGTGTTTGCATTTTTATTTTTGAATGTAGCACATTGTGTGTTATACAATAATATGTTCTAGCCTAAGTAGCATATACTTTGCTGCATAACATATCGTTATGAGCAGAAATGTGTATGTATGGTTTATATTGTTTATTTATTTACTGAAAGTATGAGTTTTTGTTTGTGAGTGTAAACATCATGTGTTAGCACATGCATGTTATAAATAGTATCACATAACACATACCTTTGATGCAAAGTTGTTTCTAACTTAAAAAAGCGAACAGGCCTCAAAAACTTAAATACAGATCAGCCAGAGAATAAAGTTCCCCTAGATTGCGCAAATGTTACACTGGGCAACAGTTCGATGCCATCTGCTGTGGGCTGGACTGGCCAACGCAATGACACGCATGCCATTGCATCGGCTTCCATTGTCCCAAAACCACAAACGTCTCAGACTGCCTTGGACATGAGAATGCTGTCGCTGGAATGCTGAGTAGCAAAATATAGTATTTTCAGACGAGTCCCGCTTCAACCTGCCCAACAATGATGGCCACATGCATATTAGACGCGACTGTGGTGACTGCAATCTGGCACCCTGCATTGTGGAGTGTCATAGTTGACAAATGCCAATTGTGAAGGTTTGGGGTGCCATAGATGCAACATGTGATCTCGACTCCTCCGTATTGAGGGCACTCTGAACAGCAACTTCAATATCAGGGACGTTTTAGAGCCCGAAGTACTGCCCTCCTTCAGGCAACTCCACATGCCATATTTCAGCAGGACATTGCCTGGCCACATGTAACTAGGAATGTGCAAGGAGTACCACTGCTTCCCTGGCCTGCACATTCGTCTGACATGTCGCCCATCGAACATGCCTGGGATATGGTTGGTCGTTGACTTATGTGTCATGGTCCTCCAGCATGGTCCTCCAGTTGATGATTTGTGGACTCGCATACAAACCACATGGAGGGAGATTTCCCAGGAACATATCCAGGTCCTCTTTGATACCATGCCACATAATTTAGGGGCTCTTATTGCAGAATGTGGGGTATTCACGCCATACTGCATTCTCAAGAACAGAGATCATGTAAATTTCTGTAATTCTATACAATTGTGTTTTTTCATGTTCCTAATATGTGGTATACAATTTATTTCAATCACATGTATCCTTCTTGGTGTTACATTTTTCACGAACCTTTGTTTATGTACAGCCTACAACACATCTGCCCTGACAGCAGTGTTGATTGTCCAGCATAACTTTTACGCTACGATTTTCAAAAATTAGAATGTAATATTTCTCTTCCAACTTTCGGACAGGCATTAAATTGTGTGTCAGGTTGTCACAAACTAGAATATCCTGTATGCTGATCCTCACACCATCTCCAGAAACAATGTGTGATTTACCTTGCATAGTTCCTTTAAGTGCTTCACCAGCTTTCACCAAATTAATGTCAGTGTTAAAATCCACATAGTCAATAACATGCTCTATATAACTACTCTTTAATAAATTACAAGTTCCTCCACTGTCCAAAACAATTAATATCTCCTCCATAACATGTTTTGTTATCATTACTAATATTGGTAACCTCAACTGAATTTAAAGATGACAAAAATTATATTTCATGATCACTATCTCCATTAACACAGTCTTTCAACCAAGGACAATCTCTCCTCACATTGAACCACAGATGACAGTAAAATCACTTACCATCAAATACTTTTCTCAGATGTTCATCAGTATTTTCTGAGCAAATTTTTGTTTGCTTAAAGATGCAAAAGCATTATGAGGCTCTTCTCTGGTATACAAATATCTCTTATGTCTTTCTTCCTCTACTAGTAAAGAATTTTTTATATACGCAACTGTAACTGCTGATTTATCTTTACGAAACATAATGTCCAAAGCCGACACCACAGAATCAAATTCATGAGGCATAGCAATGAGAAACTGAATAACTATCTCACCTTCATCCACTTTAACCCCTGCAGATGTCACATCTGCACACATTGATTAAAATTCCTGGAAAAATTCCTGTAGAGGTTTTTCATGTCGGTACTCCATTTTGCGCCACTTATTTTGTGCATTGACGAGTGACTTCGTTCCTTTCTTTTCGTATGTACCACGAAGCGTTTCCATGATGTGCTTTGTGGTATTCTTTCCCATAATCGTCAGAAGATTATCGGCACTGCTGTAATGCCAACACCTCTTAAGGTGAATTATCAGTTAAGAATTTAAAATGCCATGCTTCTCAAGTAGTAACTGCATTCTGAACCCTCAGTTCGAGAAACCAGTGCCATCAAATGTTTTGATGCAGGTTTGAATGGATAATGCCACCAAGACACAGTTTTACTTCACCTGTGCACTTGTAACTCAGACCAACTTTCCTAACAGTTTACACCTTGTACTGTGCCTATAACCTGTTAACTATGCAGCGAAGTACAATTAAAAAACAACTTTAGCAGACACAGTTTAATTGCACAGCTGTGAAACACACACATGTCTGATTTATACTAACACTAAAAAGCACTGACATGAACAACATGTCCACGAGCACCTTGTGCCCACTCTGACCACCGCAGTCGCATCAACTGCACCAGCTGCAGATGGAAAAGAGGAAGAATGATATAGGAGAGCCATGGTCTATCTCAAATAATAAGGGCTGTAGAAGGCCTTAAAAGCGGATGGCAATGAGCATATTATGTGGGATATTATGTAAAGTACTTGCGTTAGAGAAACACGTATTGGTATATGGATTAATTAAACCAAGATGTTGGATAAAAGGAAAGTATGGTACATTGTGCACACCCCCATCATGTAAATAATAGGGGATGAAAATCTTTGATTGCATGGAACATTTACACAGTGAGGTTAAATTGTTTGTGGATACCATCGGATGAAGCAGGATGTAGTAATTAGTAAATAATGCTCCCTAGTTGCAACACTCTAGGACCCACTATTTCTGGTTAAAAAGTTAACTATGTGTACAGTGATAGCAATACCATGACCTGGTGAGTAGGCAACCCTTCCTACTCCCAGAGGAATACAGCAGAAATTCCCCGCCGAATGAGTATAAGAAACCAACATGCAGCAAACAGATTAGTATTAGGAAATGTGCTATACCAAAGTGTAGTTGTGTAAGAGGCAGATTATGAGGCACAGAGTAAAACAAAGGAAATAGTATGTTGGTTGCACTGGCAAACTGTGACCGTATCTGTGATAAACACACATTTGGTGCGTCCAGTGATGATGTATGATATACAATGCAGTCAGTGTTGCGATACGTTTCGAGTAGTGATAATGACTTAATGGACCTAGTAGCATGACTCTGAACTAATGTGTGTAAACACATGTAAATTCCATTATGTAGCAATGCATCATCGGTACTGAAGGCACTACCTGACAGCACAACAGACCAGACACTGCAATAATTCGAGATTACGCACATGGCATATCACAACCAATTTCACAACAAATGTTCGAAATGTGCCCCTCCAATGTCATTGCAATAGTTCACACAACATATTAGAGCCTTGCAGATGCGTTGAAAAACTCCTGGTGTGTCTCGCAATTGATCGCAGGCAGCCATGATCCTCGCTAACAGGTCCTCTTCAGATGCCATGGGTTTCTCATACACACACCTTAAAATATCCCTACAGCCAGAAGTTTAATGATGTAATGTCCAGAGAGCATGGTGGCTAAGCACAAGGCCGACCCCGTCCTGTCCAGCAGCGGGATATGCTGTGTTGAAGTGGTCTTGCACAATTCTGGTGAAATGGGGTGGTGCACCATCGTGTTGCAGCCACATTCATTCTCTAATTGCGAGCGGAACATCCTCCAGTAACTGTGGCATACGAGTATGCATACAGCCATTACGACTTTTGTTATTTTAGCATGGCACTCTTAGCCATTACGGCCATTCCGCGCCCCGGCCGCCCATTCGGCAGGGAAGAAGAATCACGCCTTCTCATCGCAGGTGTCCCAGCTATTCACCTGAGTTAACCAAGACTGAGGCCCCGTCTTGATACACAAGCTCCACCAGGAGAACCCTACCACAAAGCCTGAGACCCTCATACTCAGATTACCAAGTGTGTGGTCTGGCCGGAGCACTATACGGACCCCTAACGTATTGCCAGGATGCTACCGGAGCAGGTGCCTGCTCAATGCTCGGCCCTTCTTTAGCAGGGGGATCTCTCCAGACCTCCTCCAGCATACAGATTTAACCACTGCCAGCACGAGTCCAACCTCTAGTGATCGGATCATCAGAGAGAACCTCTAATGGAGCCAACCCGATCAGCCCATGCTCCCACTTATTTGCCATGGCACTAGTGGGCTTACTCATGTCCGACCGCCCTACCAACAACGCCCCCAGCAGACAAGATGCGGTGCGACTCGGCCCAGGAGATTTCCGTCATTATCTAAATTCACAGGTCCTTTCCCATGGGATACCCTAAGGTCCCACAGGTCCAGAGGCTTCACTGTTGTCGTCACCGTCCACCGTTATCACCCATCCACCAGAGAGTGCAGCCAGCAAGCTGACATCGGTCACTTGTCCTTTATCATACATTAGAATTTCTTCACCCAGGAAATTCCTGTCTTTGGCCCCAACGGCCTGAATGCCAAGTGGTCCAACACTCAGCCAAGTGGTCGGGCCTAGGTACCAACTATCGGCCCAAGCCATCATGGGAGATACCCCTTACCAGCCACGAGGAAACTGGTTCCCATAGGGATACAGGCGGCGGAGCCCAATTTGTGATGACAGGGGTGGCACAAGTAGCCTTGGGTCGCTATGGGTGGGGAGAGGCTATAAGAGACGCATCATCCACCCTTTCTAGAGACGATGCGATGAAGGGCTTGGTTACTATAGCATAGTACTGCCACACCACCTCAAATGCCCAATCACCTTCCTCCTGCCAAAGTCACTGTCCCATATCCCCCAGTAACTGTGGCAATTGGAACTGCAGGAAATCATAATATGGAAATCCTGACACACAATTCTGCAGCAAGAATGGGCTAATAATATTGTCCCCGACTATGCCGGCCCAAATGTTGAAGGCAAAGCGGTGCTGGTAGCCTCTCGTTGCATGTGGGTTGGAGTCGTCCCACATGTGGACATTTCTACTGTTGCAAAAGCCTTCCTGTGTAAACATGGCTTCGTCTGTAAACATTCCAATAGCTGGGAAATCAGGATAAATTTCACACTGCTGCATGAACCACCAGCGAAATTCTAGCCGAGGGGCATAATCTGCTGGCCCCATTGCTTGTACCCTACACACATGGTATGTTCACAGCAGCTGTTCATGGAGGACATGCTTTACTATGCTATTCGATGCATCCATTCTCCACGCAACCACACTAATGCTAGTAGAAGCATTGTCTGCTACACTCTCTAAGAATGCCTCTTCAAACTGTGGAGTGCAGACGGTTCTTGGTCGACCAGGTCCACATCGATGCTGAAACATGCATGTTTACTGTAGTCTCTGTGTAAGGTGTGAGAATGTTTGGTGGTTCGACTGACATCGTGCAGGATACTGTTGGCTGTGCACACACACAGCTGCCCTGACATTGCCTCTCACTTCACCATACACCAAGATCATGTCAGTCATTTCAGAATTAGTGTACTCCTCCATGTTCATGTCTGCAGTGCGTAGTGAATAGAAGCAGTGAGAGGGCTGCGAATAACAGGCTGCTCGAGCAGACGGGGCAGGAAACTCTACTGCTGAGGAAGGTGGAAAGGGATCTAGCTGTGATGTGTAACATCGTGCATCATACCACCAACATTTGTTTACAAACGGGTAAAAGGTGTGTTGCCTATCCACCAGGCGATGGCCTTGCTACCACTGTACCATACCCTTAATTTTTTACTTACACAGAAATGGTTGGTCGTAGAGAGTTGCAACTAGGGGGCATTTTGTGCTAATTACGAAATCCTGCTTCATCTGATGGTATCCACAATCAATTCAACCTCATGGTTTCAATTTTGCATGCAATCAAAGGGTGCCAATCCATATTATTTAGATTATGGGGATGTGTAGGATGTACCATACCTTCCTTTTATCCAAGATCTTGGATTAATTAATCTGTATACTTACTGTGTTCCTTTAACACAAGTACTTTGCATTATTTCCCACATAGTATGCTCGTCGCCCTCCGTCTTTAAAGCCTTCTACAGCCCTTGTTATTTGAGATGGACCATGGTTGTCCTATACCATTCTTTCTCTTTCCCAGTCACGAATCACGTGCCCGAGTTTTTTACACATATTTACTAAACATATTGTATACTGTTAAACCTAATGTCCTAATATCCCACCCATATGTTTTTGACAAAGTAGAACCAATTCGTATATGTACAACAAAATACAAAGTTACATAAATAAATATGTGTCATGCAAATAATGTGGAATGTCAGTTGTATTGTAACCCCAAACATAGCATTCTTGCAAATTCTAGCACATCGCCAATCTGTGTCCATTGTATCTCTGATTTTATTTGTCTCTTTAATCATGGCGAGGAAGGCTATCAATCAAGGATCTTCCTTCTGGAACACAAAATGTCCCAAGGACTTACACAATTGCAAATTTTTCATTGGATATTGTGAGTAAATCTGAAACAAAACAATTGAAGCATAGGACAATTAGAATAACAGCTCGCATTATGTCATGCATGTTGGCAAATGAGGAAAGATTTCACATAACTCGTCCACTTACCATTATAAGATTTTTCTGAAAGAATGATCTTGGAGACATGTCACTGGTAGGCATGATGTTGATTTTCGACCTCTTACATCATGCCTCTTCCAGTAGCCATTGTAAGTGACTCAGTATTACATACTCTTGGGTGCTCCATGGAGATTATAAATTCCCTCACAGGTCTGGTTTTAAATTGGCCTAATTTTCGGCAAGATATGGCAANGTAAGTGACTCAGTATTACATACTCGTGGGTGCTCCATGGAGATTATAAATTCCCTCACAGGTCTGGTTTTAAATTGGCCTAATTTTCGGCAAGATATGGCAAATAACTCGTCCATTGACGAATCATAGGTTGACCAACTTCTATGACATGGTATGGTGACGGCTTACTTCGTGCTCTCTTGAAATGATCCACACAGTCGTCTTGTGTTTCGGCTGAATATTTATGATTGATTATATTTCTATCGCACTCTCGGTACGAGTGACCACGAATGGGAAGCACCATTTTCACATAAACTAGACATTTGGTATCATGAACTACGTAATGGAGAAATCGGAAAACAGTTCAGTTTTTGTTCTGTCCATATATTGTCAGATGCTTTATCTCTTTACACAATTCACAAAATATAAAATGATGTAACAGGGAACATACTTTATCTTGTGCTCTTCGTGCAATTGTCTCTGGGCATGTATAGAAAACAGAATGTCCACTAGACAAATCATGCAATTTGAAAGTGAAGAGAGAAAGCTGTTTGTGATAGTAGACCTTATTAGTCGATGTATTATGCAAGCATTATTTTTTGAAAATTCATTGAAATTGCTTTTTTTGTCCTATTCTTTCTGTGGTGCAAGCCTTGCATGTCACTTCCTTGTAAAAAACACTTCAGACTTTTTGAGGTCACAGTTGTACTTGGTTTATCATTTTCATCTTCAGGCATTATAATAATATGTTATCACACAGAAACATCAAAAGTACAAACATTAGTATGCGAAACAGCTGAAAATGGACAGAGTGTTGCTAAAAAAAAAAATGCATTGCTGCCACACACACAATTGTGGTGTTACCACCTATAAAAACTGACATTTCACTTTCTCCCATTGTTTAATATTGACATTCCCCTTTTCTCATGTGTACATAATTTATAATATGTGATGAGATCGGGGGAAGAAAGTATTAACCCTCATTTTGGTGACAATCTGGCATATTGTGCTTTCTGTTATTTGGTAACATGTACTACACACTGGCTTCATGTAGTTCAATTCTCCTTTACTATAAAGTGCTGACTACTCTATGAACCTTTTTAACTGTCACTGTTTAGAGGTATCATTTTGGATCAAGACAGTGATATCCCATTGTGTCAACATGGCAGGTGTATATCTTTCTCATAATCATGTTACAAGGAAACTAATCTGCTATGATTGTAGTGGCGATTACGATGAAACTAAGGACAACACTGATGCTGATACAACCCATTCACAACCAAATACCCGGGAATGGGAAAATAATATAAGTGTGGCTAAGCATAATATAGACGCAAGTGTAATTTTAACGTTAGTTTGCTTAGCATTCTTGCACCTTTCGGATTACAGCTTATCCGTACATATACCAAACATTCATGTAAAATGTAGAGAAGCACATTTAAACTGTGATATAAGCTAGTTTCAGTGTTATGTGTTATGTAACGAATAATGGCACAAAAGTTTTTTTTTAAGGTTGGGAAGAAAAGAAAAATTACCGAGGAGAATCAAGCCTCTCCCAAACAGGCTGCTTTTTTTTTTGTTACTGACTATCCTAACTACTAAGTGTTAATTGTTGTCCGGAGGTAGGTCTGGACTGTGTTGCGTCTTAGGACTAAGCCCAATACGCCTACATGAGAGGGAATTTAGGAAAGGAGGCGTGCATCGCGGCAAAGAGGGATAAAGCAGCCATGGCCAGGTTTGTGGCCATGACTGCATCCCTGAGTGTGTAATAGCTGAAGCTATAGCTAAGAAGGGGGAGGGAAAAAACCGGCAAAGACACCGTAAAAACCCTCCTGACAGGAAAGAAGTTCAAAACTTATTCATGCATTAAAAAATGCTAAAGGAGGCAGGAGGTGTGGATTCCATGCTCTTTAATGTGGAGTTGAAAATCTAGAAGAGAAAGAGGCGGGGCTGTGGACGCAATCGTCCTTGAGAGGAGACTGCTGTCAATATTTCTGTGCAGGCGCACCTGCACAATAATATTGGCAGCAGCTGTTGAATGCAGGGCCCCCCTGCTTCTCGTCGGGGAAGTCGGCGAACCGGGCAGCTCAGTCATGGCACCTATTCTATCTTCACTCTTCCACGCTGACATCAGGATCTCCACACCGCCGTGGGTGAAGGTGGGGAGCGCGCAGTAGGGGGACACCCCCTCCCTATTCCTCCAAAATAATTCATCGGTCGGGGTGAGCTCTAGCTCGGCAGAACATCCAGTATCTACCAGGCTGGAGGCGAATGCAGCTAGCCCAGGAGTGGAGGCTGACATCAGGAAGCTTCCGAGGTCCGACGCATTCCATGGCCATTCCTCACGCACCCGCAGTCAGCAGCTCGCAGAATCCAGAAGTGAGGTTTGCTACACTTCGCATTGTTTCAGGACATCGAGATCCCCCTCCCCCCTTTGATCCTTGAGCTGCCTCCCGCAGATGCGCTTCGCCAACTCGTACTGAGCCGCCCAGGTCCCCGACGTCCACAACGACGGCGCTGTCGCACCGGCCAGTTGGTCCGCGGGCTGGTATTTGAGTATTCCCAGCCACCCCAGAGCCTGGGATCCCCTATCCGCCACCTGGGGACGCGACGAGTTGCGGAGTAGTCGCCGCACCCGAACTGCTGCAGTCCCGCCGCACTCGCATAAGTTCTCGGCCTTCGCTGGTCCCATGGGGCGGGTAGATCCCGGTGTCGGAGCAGCCACGATCACGATGTTCATCCCTCAGCAGCCTGGACTCGTCGGAACAGGCTGCAATAGCAGGCCACAGTGACCAGTGCCCCAAGCGGCCGGATATCTGTCCAATCATAGTTATCCACGCCCCCGAGGTGCCCGTTCATGACAAATTGGTAGCTCGTGTGTTCAATCTGACAAGTGTACATCCGATGAATTCCAGAAGCAGACAGCGACTGGGATTAACCAAAATTGACCTCCCCCCACCCCTGAGATAACAACAATACTGCAATTTAACAGACTGTGCAGACTTGTAGTCCGAGACGAGAAATATCACCACTCTAAAGGCCCTCCCAAGTGCACAAAATGCCAACGATTCAACCACAACAGTGCTGGTTGCAACTGCGCCCCGAGATTTCGTTTTTGTGGCGGAGCACACTTAACGACTCAATGCTCAGAACAGGACCAAGACAAAAAGTTCTGCGTCCTATGCCAGGACAAACATGCGACAAACTACCGCGGCTGTCCAGCCTTTAAAAATAAAAAGTGGCGCCACCTTCCCCAAGACGAACGCAGGAAGAGACAGTAAGAGTCTGCAGGTTCCCTGCACATGAATGAACAATGAATCGTCCCAAGAACAAACCAAGGGCAAGCGCAAAAGCAGCAGTTTACCCATGCCCCGCCCCCCTCCACGAATGCGTGGACGACTGTGGGGAAGAACGAGGCCCCACGCAACACATTTGTGCCGGAATACGCACAGTACAGGTTTGTCCCAACTGCCAATTGTTATAATACATTGGCATATCAACAGGAGTACGAGATGTTCTTCCCCACCCCTGCAAACGCGGGATATCCTTGTGTTAACTAAAGGCCTGCGCATGCCCTTTGAGTTAAATGTTATACATGAATTATCGTCGAATAAATACCCTGTTCATGCTGAGTTCGTGACACTAGATACTGACACGACACAGAATGGCAGTTTTATAGTTCTTAAACATAAGGATTGGTGTAGCTTCTATGGGTATTTGGAGGAAGAGCTGACATTGCCATTCCGGAATGAAAACACACTTTAAGTTTACATCAGATATTTAATTTCTTAAAAAAACAGACTTCGCAGGCGTTACTCGCGCACTCGAAATCCACACACTAAGCTCTCGTTAATGAAATATTATAGCAAATAGACACTGAAATACACATTTGGCGAGCAGGCCACTGGGACGAAAAAAGTATCCGAACTTAAAATTGCAGACAACAGCCTTTGGCAAACTTCCAAGGCTTTTATAAATAAACAAGATACTGTACCTCCCCTCCCATGTCCCGCAGCAGAAGGCTGAAGCCCTTGCTTCACATTTAGAGCAGGTATTTCAGTTCAATGCTACTCCTAATGATCACCAGCACACATCACTTATTTATCGCGAACTATTCTTCTGCCTGCAGCAACCTACAGAAGCGTAACCGGAATATACACATGCGGATGAAATAAAACATATTATTCGCCGCATGAAGCAATGCAAGGCCCCTGGCTTTGATGAAATACAAGTCGTAACACTTCGCCAAGTACCAGACAGTACACTTGAGGCCCTGGCTGAACTTTTCAACAGCAGCTTCAAGCTCGCGCACTTCCCTACTCCGTGGAAACTAACAAATGTTATCATTTTCCCAAAGCCTGGTAAAGATAAAACACAGCCCCAAAATCACCGCCCCATCAGCCTGCTGAGTGTACTCTCCAAAATATTTGCGAAAGTTATACTCAACAGACTTGAAAAACATATTGCGGCCGAACACTAAATTCCAAATTAACAGTTTGGTTATAAACAAAATCACTCCATGACACACCAGCTTGTGAGATTAACTGAGTATGTAACTCAAACTCTCAACTGGAGACGTTATACAGATGCAGTATTCCTTGATGTCGAAAAGGTATTTGACAGGATTTTTTATTCAGGCCTGTTACACAAACTTTACTCCACCAATTTCCCCGACTGCTATATCAAGCTACTGCACTCGTACCTTGACAGACGCGAATTTACCGTCACTGTGGAACGAGCCACATCCGAACATAAAGTTATTAGAGCTGGTGTTCCCAGGGAAGCATACTGGGGCCAGTGCTATTTAATTTATACACACATGATATCCCGTGCCCTGCTACATGGACTGCCCAACTCGGTATATATGTAGATGACACAGTACTCTACACTAAAGATAAAAGTTGGCCAATGTGAGCTGTCATTTTTACACGCAAGCACCTACCTCAGGTTCTCCCACCCATTACCCTGTTCCAGGAGAATATTCATTATAAAACTGAGGTTAAATACATCGGTGTGGCCATGGATACGGCGCTGACATGGCGTCGCCATTCCGCTGTCAAGCGCCAGTAAGCCCTAGCATCCCTCGCCTCCCTCTACCCAGTGTTTAACACCAGAGGTAGCCTCACGCAACATAATGGGATTATAATATATAAATCACTTATCTGCCCCACCATATTAAATGCTGCACCAAGACAAACATGGAGCAGCTACAGTGAGTGCAGAATAAATGCCTCAAAATAGCTGCCCATGTACCTGGGTATATCCCCACCCACGAATAACATGCAGAGCTTCAACAGCCTAAGCTGATTGATGTAATTCAGAATATGGCAGAGAAGTTCTATGCCACAGCCGTTGAATCAAACCACCCTCTGATTAGCACCCTAGGGGACTATGACCCCGACAAAAACTAGAGGTACAAGTGGCCTAAATCGCTATTGGCGCACAGGCCGCCATAGTAATTTAGCACCACACACCCCACAGCGAACACTTGTAACGCCTGCACGCAATAACACACACGTGGACCACACCACCGCTCTTCAGTACATCACAGTACAACACATATCACATATACACACTGCTCAGTCACACAACACCTTTCGAAGCACTATGTGTCCGCAGTCTAATGCCGCATTGATACAGAGTACAGCCTCTGGCTCGGTGGAGGACGACTGTGGTGTCACATTGCACAAACCTCAGGACACTGGGACTTTTCTTCAAGCCTTCAAGCTGCACACCCCCTAGGAGCTGAAGAAGACACTTCAAGGTGAACAAGCCTCAAGTTATCGTGCAACACATGGCAGTCGCACTTCTGGGTAGGGGGTGTGGTGCACTATGTATGGTCCAACGCAGCGCCTATTGGCGCTGCTAGTTTTCTCTCTGTTTCACTGCTAAGCACCTGTCCCCGAGGCAGGCTATCCAGCTAGGGAGTTTCCACCACCTCCTCCTTTCTCTTCCCCTGTCGAGGGGTTTTTATGGCGCCTATGCCGGTTTTCTCCCTCTCTTTGTAGTTCAGGTTAAGTTAGCATGGGAGGTAAACTTGGCCAGAAACGCGGCCAAGTTTTTCCAATCCCAGTAAAGCCGCGATCATGTGCCCTTGTGGTTAGAAACTTCCCTGTATGCCTAGGCATATGGGGCTCAGCCCTGAGATGCAATTACGTCATATCCCTACCCTGGACCTACGCCGACTTCCCTCTTTGTTTTAAGGTAGGTTAGAAAAATCGACCAAATGGATAAACATGGCAATCATTCAAACTATATTTCTGACGAAAGAGTGCAAGCTGTTCATGAACACATTAGAAGCATACCTGTATACCAGACGCACTACAGCCGCAGACAGAATCCGGAACGAGTGTATTTTGATAGTGACTTAAATATAACATCATTGTATACAGACTAATTCCTTAAATACTGGGAACACAGACATGTTGAACCTGTTACAGAAAACATATACAGACGAATATATTATGACATCTACAACAATTAGGTTTAATTAACCAAGTCTGATACTTGTAAGGCGCGTGACACTCTCAAAATTGTAATAAATAGTCCAACAGCTAAAGACGAAGAAAAAAGGCTACAACAGAAAAATAAGTACATTTGAGAAGAGCTGAGGCCATGAGAGACAAGCTTAAATAATGCACTGCGAAGGCTAAAGAAGGACCTGAGAATGTACACACAATCTCTATTGCCTTTCAACAGACCATGCCTACACCGAAACTTACCTGGGGCCCTGCATTTTATCTACGAAATATGTGGATCTACTATGGGGGCATACATGACTGCAGCGTGGATGTGGGACACATGCTTATGTGGGATGAGACTGTTGGCAAAATAGGTAGCGATGAAATAGCTAGTTGTTTGTTAATATATATTCGTAGCATGGAAATAAAGGCCGAAAAGGTGGTTATTTTCTCTGACAACTGTGGGGGCCAAAACAAAAATTACAACATTGTTAGGCTATACAACTATCTAATCTTCACAAGTGTCTTCACTGAAATTGAACACTGTTACCTAATAACGGGACATATGTTTCTACCTTCCGATAGGGATTTCACTAAGATTGAAAAATACTAAAAGAATCAGCCCTATGTTTATACCCCAGACCAGTGGAGAGATGCGATTTTACAATGTGAAAAGTAAAAGAAGTTTACAATTACAACATTGACTAATGAAAACATCCTTGAATTTTCCAAATTACGAAACAACCTAAACGCAAAAAAAGAAAAAGAGCTATGAGGGTTGCGACATAGATTTCGAAAAAAGGTATTTATATTAAGTTGGAACACAAAACACCCATTACAATGAAAATAAAGCATCAGGTGAATGCAGAGTTTCTTAATGTTTCCCTGAAAAAGAGAGGAAAAGAGATGTCATCACTGGAGTTGATAAAGAAGTATGATGGTCCTAATTACATCAATGCGAACAAACTTGACGATCTAAAGGAGTTACTTCCATACAAACCATAGATACATCATGGCTATTATAACAACCTTCGATAAAATTCTGAAGAAGACTCAGAGGAAGAAAGGTACAACCCAGAAATAGTTGATTAAGTTCTGTTACAGTTTACCAGGATGGTTTTTTTTCTAATGTGCATGTAAAACTATAGAAAAGAAGTAGTCCCTTCAATGTAATCTAGTGCATTAATACGACATAAATTATATAATTGGGTATAATAAAGTAAGCACACACTTTTAGTTCAAAAATTCCCCCTTTTATTTTTGGAGGAAGGCAGTGTTAACCCACAATAATAATTGTGGATATCATTTCAAATTATTAATATTTATAGACTTAAAATTTTTGCTTCAACAAGTTATTGTGGTTGCAATTAGCATAAGCAATAGTTTCACATAATACCTATTGATTTTTTACACACATCTGTTTTACAGATTAAGACAAACCTTACATATTTATTATCTCCGAATGATACCTACTTGGGTGAGCACTCTCTTCCCCCGACCCCTTCATATGTTCCAATGATTCTCCCACCCACCATGTACACATTGATACTATTTGTTAATTTTTCGTCTTTCGTTAAAATTCTCTTTTTTTTTCGTGTACCCTTAATTTATTCAATCCCTTGTTGTGTTCATTATATAAATTATGCTTTCATCATTTTTGTCGTTGTTATAAGACAATTAACCCACTGATTAACAGTGAGTGTGGTTATTTAAGTCACGCATTCGTTATACGAACCCCCAATGAAATACTTAGTGGAATCTGGACTGTTTAGTTCATTTCAGACTCCAAACAGAAAGTATTTACCATCCCACCTGTCGATTAGAGTAATATGGAAGTTATTCCTTGAAGCGAACAAGGACAATATAGAAGCCCTGTCCTGCAAGTATCACTTATATTACAAGGTTTTCACTCGTGAGTTTAATCTTGGATTTGGTACAACATTTGCAGATATATGTAGCTATTGTGAGGAATACCGTCAAGGTTTGAAATGTGAACAGGAGGATGAAGAGAAATGTCAAACTATAGTGTGTGAACTTCTGGTACGTAAATGCCATGCTAAGAGATTTTATGAACTAATGAATGAAACAATCACGTGTGGTGATACTGCTTGTTTAGTATTTTATATGATGCAAAATCAGCCTTTGCTCGTACTGCCTTGAGTGAGACAATTTACTGTCGTCAGCTTTGTCATTACTAGTTGGGTATTGTCCGTCACCATGGCCTTAAGTCGCAACAAAATAAAACTGACGTAGACTTTTACACCTGGGGTGAAAATGATGCTCCGGGGGGTAGTTCACATATTAGCAGTGCGCTTTATCACTATTTGTCTGTGTTTTGTATTTCAGATCCACAAATAAATAAAATCAATTTGTTTTGTGATGGATGTAGCTCACAAAATAAAATTTTTATTATTCTAGTAGTACTCAGTAAACTAGTTCATATGTTTGATCTCGCTATTAACATAACATTCCCTGTGCGAGGTTATAGTTACTTGCCAGTAGACCATGTTTTTGGACAGGCGGAGAAAATTTTATGTAAAACAGAGCAAGCCCTTTTGCCAACAGATTATCACAAAATATTTGAAAATGTTGGGCATGTACTCGTTCTAGGTAAAGACTGGTGTTCCTATGACTGGAAACTTTATGCCAGGAAGCATTATAAATCCAAAATGGATTTAAATACAATTGATGTCAAATGCATTGAAGTAACACGCAGCAAAGTTTGTTTTCCAAACCACTTATTCTGAAATAACCATGTGCTCTCACACAATGTTAAAAAGGAGCAAAATTTGGTCAAAACTGAAACTGCAAAAACCAAACTTAGGGCATCCTCTAGAGAGGGAAAAGTTGAAATATATTGAATCACTTTTAAATAAGTTAGGCAATACTGAGCAGCATCCGGCGATGCCATTTTGGCATTGGGTATTGTCAGCACATGCAATCGATGTAGGAGTGGATGACTCTTCTGATTATGACGCAACGACACATTGTATTTCCTAGTTGTATGCACCATTGAAACATATTTCACACTTTATCAGGTATTTTGATATTATTTCCTCCCACTTAATCCATCCTTAAATTATTTTTATCTACAAAACGTCTTAACTCCAGGTCATGAAACACTGTAACTACCACTTTTAATTGTGGGGGATTTTAGTAAGCCAATGTCAATATTGTCAGTACAGTTAAAAACATAACTTATAATCGTAACTCTATTTGAAATTAATTACCTGGACATAAAAAAAATGATTTCTGAAGTTTCCTATTTCATGGAATTAAGACACTTTGGAAATAAGCTCTTCAGTTGGTAAGCCATTTATGAACATTAGTGGTTTATATACTCTCAACCATCAGTTTCATTTTCATCGACATTCCATCAACATGTCATAAATTATTTGTATTTTGTAAAATATCGTCACATTAATATTTATATGACATGAAACATTGAAAGCCCTCCAAGGTTAATTTTCTCAAGGTAGTTTAAATTCATTTTTGAACTTCTCATTTTAATTATATGCAGTCTTAAGTAGTGTCATAATGGGCATTCGAACACAGCGTCATGACAGGGACACAGGGACACCGAAGCTTGGTAAGGAAATTACAAGCCTCATGTGTTTGCATTCCACTTCGAGGGCGGCCATATTGGCAGTCAGTGCCAAAATTTGCAAAAAATTGCAAAAAAAATTATAAAACATTAGTTTTCAAAAAATATTTTTTTACAAAATTAATTTTTAAAAATTTTTTTTTCAAAATAAACGTTTTTGAAAAGTTTGGTTTAATATTTCAAAATATTTATTTAATTTTTCAAAATATTTATTTAACTTTTTAAAAGTTCCAAAAAATTATTTTTTCTCCCTTATTCCCTGGTGGCCATGTTTGTTCATGGTGGCTCCCTAAGCCGATGCCAAGGGTCGGCCATATTGGTTGTGGCACTCGAAGACGCCGCCCAATGGTTATGTTATGCTCTGGCATTCAAGGGGGGTCGCGGTGATGCAATGGGTCGAGCGCAACTTCACGCTCTTGCATTCACGCACCGAAGATGACGGCTCCCAACAGAGAGCTTCGGGACTTCACGCTCATGCATTCCAAAGGAAGGGTGCCATGGTGATGTAATGGGTAGAGCACAACTTCACGCTCTTGCATTCACACACCGACTATGGTGGCTCCCAACAGAGGTGCCAGCCAGGACATAGCTTCGGGACTACACGCTCATGCATTCCAATGGAAGGGTGCTGCGGTGATGTAATGGGTAGAGCGCAACTTCACGCTCCTGCATTCACGCACCGACTATGGCGGCTCCCAACAGAGGTGCCAAGCATTCCATTTCAATGGGGGCTGCAGTAGCATAGTTGATAGAGTGGATGTTAAAACATCACGCTCCTGCATTCTCAGGGAGAGATGCAGTGGATAGAACGCATCAGCTCCCAAGATACACATTAGGCATGTAAAAAAAAGTGCTAGAACATTGCACATGTGTTAACCCCCCTCCCATCCCAGGCCACATCCCCCACCCGTCGAGAGAGAGTCAAAGATATTATACACATATATATATATAAGTCCTACCATCACANTTTACATACATGTGCGATCGCGCCCGCGTCCAAGAGCGAAGTGGCAGGCCATGTCACACATTCTGGCCTATCGACACTTACCTTATGCCGCGTTGTCCTCCCAATTACCATCGACATGGCATAACCATGTAGATGGGTCCCGGGCTTGGAACCAGGCAGTACACTATTCCTATGACACTACCAATATATAGAATATATATGTTGGTAACATCATAAGTATAGTGCACAGGCTGGTTACAACGCTGCAGACAGTGGAAAAGCGAGTGCTTTAGGCAATTGGAAAAAATTGTGTATATAAAATTAAGAGAAGAGCACTACAGTGTGATACCAAGACCATGCGAGGGTGGGACAAGAGATAGAAGGAGTCACATGTGTGACCATTAGCAGTATGGTGGATAAAAACACACTCACATACATGAAAAATATTAATAATAGGAACAATTGGAATTGATATAATAAGTAGTATGGTGGAAACCACCACACGTTAAAGTAGCGTGATAAGACAACTGAAAATAAAAACAGGAGCTCTACAAAACAAGCGTGTCAAGGTGGTGATGAACATCTCGGTAGGACATCTGGGAGGGTTGGAACCAAGAGATAGATGGAGTCGCAGACGTGACAATATGTGTGTGTGTATATATATATATATATATATATATATATATATATATGTATCACTAGCAGGAATATCTCGTGTGGAGAAAGTTGTAGTCACATAAGTGACAATAGATGTAGAGCAGTAGCATGAGGTTATCAAGAATGGATAACGTACAAAACGAACCGCAAGCTGACGGTGGTTGACAAACGTACACTTACATAATTAAAAAATCATCATGTTATATAGCATGTTGTGAAAAACATGACTGTTGGTATACCTGGCAAGGCGACAATGGCTTGCATGTGCTCCAGTATACCACCGAGAAAATGAAAACATGTACAGGATGTGCTGGTAACAGGCCTGGCAAGTAATATGAGCGCTTGCATGCGCTCCAGCTTGTTACTACCCAGTGTACCTGGCAAGGAGAAGACTGCAACACTTGCAAGGGCTACAGTACACTGAATCAGACAGCATGTAGGCCAATAAAATAGTATACCTGGCAAGCCATCCAGTCTTGCACGAGCTCCAGTATACTGCAGGAAAGAAACAAAACTGATAATCTTCCTGACAATGTTAGGAACATGCCTCTTGAATGCGCTATAGTAGACTTTATGGGAACAGCACACCTGGCAAGCCTGCAACACACTTGCACGAGCTACAGCATGCTTATCGAGAAATATGGCTACCAAAAAAACCCTCAGCAATATACCAGACAAGCAGAATACGAAGACGCCTGTAAGTTCTCCAGTACATGCAGGGAGAAATAACACTCTCTCCAAGACGACATACATACATAACTATGTAGGCCTAACCCAGAGCTGCTTTTCTTTTTAGGGCGATAACCATAGGGGACGGTTTGAATGGCCTCATCAAGGACTTTTCGCTTGTCGTCCATCCACGAAAGCAATAGTTTGTTCGCGCACTCGGTGTAAACTTCGTGGTTGTACGAGCAAATACTACTGACCTGTACTCTCATGCAGCACTGGGCCAAAAGGATGCGGCGATAATCGTCAAACGTTAACGTGTTTTCATCTACGCACCTCTTAATCCTTTTCGCGCATTTCACCACCGTATTTTGGCAACAGTACACATACATCTTCGCCCGCAACCCGACAAACTCAACCATAGCGTTACCCGTACACTCATTCTTAAACTTCCCAATCACCCTGGAGTTGACTCGAGAATAGCAGGGATGAGTGAGAGGGTAGCCGCTAGTGTCGAACTCCGACATGAGCGCCGAGTCAGAGGCGAGGTCGCTGTAAAAGTCAGCACAGTCGAGCTCCATTATAAAGGAATCGGTGTCCATATAGGAGAGACTGACACTGCTCCCATACCGCGCTCGCATGATGTCGTAGTAAAAGCGGCACATGAGTGTCTTTGACAGGTCGAGTACGGCAAACCCAGCGTATATGGGCTTGTCAAATGTTACGCTTTCTTGGCATAATTTGACTAGGGACAACGACTCGCCCTATATCGTTTTGCATTTGAATGCAGGTTTATCAATTAATTTTTTTCTCCCAAACTTCCCTACACACGAGTTCCATGCCCTGTCGTTTGCACTTATTTTCCATAAGTTTGCCGTACATAGCGTTATTCATTAATTAAAAAAAGTCCTTCTCGAAGCCGTTCGTGGCTGCCTGACGTTTCGTCGTATACACTTCTATATATGGCTTTAGCCACACCTTCTGCTGGAATTGAAGGACACGGTGAACAGCCTTCAGCCGCAACCCATGATCCAATGCTTGCTTAAGAGTAAGGTAATGTACAATATAATGAAGCTTGCTCTCCAGGGCCGTCATGAGTTTAGCGTGTTTGGAGCCGGGGGGACGATCGTTCACTGGCAAGAATGGAAGTTCCATATGGGCTTTGTGAGGAGCGGAAGGGTATTCTACATCTACCTCCAGTATGTAGCCGACATATCCATCGTCCGGCACGCTCATCACATCGATGTTCGTGGCGGTCCATTCGAACCCGGCATATGGGAGAGGCAAAGACATTGCCCAACCATATAGATTATTGGCATCTACATACTGCAGGTAGGTTGATGGTTTGCTGGCATCATACATCTCAGATATATGCATATTATTGGCAACTGCATGCTGCTTAACACATTGAGCCACCCCTCCCCGGATACCTGCATCAATAAACAGGTGCATATCATAGTCGCAGAGCAACTCTAATTCCATGTGCATCTTGCGCAACATCGCGTCAAACGAGAATCCGGGCGTGCTAATGTAGCGCACACAGTCGAAACTCTATGTGCGTAGACAGAGCCCCCGGAAATTCTTGAAGACGTCACACAGAATCAACACGTCCATCTTCAGGTAGAGCTCCGAATAGTCTCGGATGATGCGACAGCCGAACATGTCCCAGACGGTTTGTGTGTGCTGGTAGTCTTCCGCGCTGATGTTCCCCCTAGTAAGCCTATTATAGAATGACTCTATAGCAGGTAACTGCGGCTCGGTGAGCCTCTCCCACGAGCTAACATAATCGTAAGGAAAGACGCCTTTCCAGGTTACCAACTCTAGCTCGCGCTCTACTGTGAAGAAGCGAGATGTTGTGTGGAATTCGCCGGACGGCAGACTCTGAGCGAGAGTTGCCAGGCTGGCAGACATGAACCTATACGTATCGATGAAATGTATAGTGAACTTGTCGCCCAAACTCTTACTGAAGGTGATTAATTTTTCCTCTGTATGTGGAATGATAAATATGTCCTGGGTATCGTAGCCAAGCTGCTTAATAATGAAATTGACATAATATGTCAAAATATTGAAGAGTATCGGCAGTCTCTGGGGCCAGCGACGAAGGTTGTTGCAGTTATTACATGACGCCCCAATAAAACTGCCAGTGAAATGATCATCGTCATGTACCTTTCGGTTGGTGTAGGTGAACACGCCAGAACAGTGGCAGCAGGTAGTGGCTAGAGCATAGCCAGCCTGTACCCATGCGTTAGTGCTCGCATAGGTTTAGACTGACTATATATGTCTTTCACCAGGAGACCTATCCTAACCACCTCTTCCAAGAAGCATTTCGACGCACCTTCGCCCGTGTAAATGGTTACACCCGGGGACTGGCTGGTTATCTTGGAGGTCGAAATAATAGCATTGTCTACCTTGATGTATATGCCATAAGAATAGGGCTCGTGTTTTTGGTACCTTTATATGTAGGACACGTCCGGGTTCGGCTGACACATCTTCAGAGGCACCAGCATCGCCTCGAAGTCTGCATATACTACAAAAGGTACCGTATTGCCGTTTTGGTAATTCTGGAACTTGAGCACAGGTGGCTTGCCGTCCGCGGCAGGCTGCGGCATGTCTGCGCGAACAGCACCGTGGTCATTACAATACCGCCTATGCTCGGCCAGAGATTTGTCACCCATAAACCCGTTCACATGTGGAATATCTGCATACGCCTTGAAGCAGTGCTTACAGATATCTACACCACCATTGTGTGATGTCACCTGGGAGCGTACTAGTCGAGATAAATTCTTTACATAAGAATAGTGCGAGTTCTGATACTCCGCAGTGGTCAGCAGCAGCAAATCAAAGTGCTGGGCCAGTTCCACATCTGTCACCCGTATTGGCACTACTTTCGTATTCTCGTCGAGTGCGTAAATATTAACGCTGACCCCCAGATTATCTCTCTCAAATCGAGCAATTTGATGTAGAGGGGTGGGGAAATCTATGTGGAAAAGTCGAAGCGCGTCTCCAGTCTGCTGTAGCGCTGGTCGACGCGCTGTGGATTCGCCCCCTCTACAAAACGTGCCAGTATCTCCCATTTAAAGCACTGTAGGTCAGCGTTGTGCGGGTTGATAATCACCCCTTTCTCCGCGAAACCTGCAGGCAAGGGGATGTACGACGAGACTCTTAGGGGATCGAGCTTATTTACGTGTAACTGGACCCGTTTCACGGCAGTGAAGGTCCAGCCACTGCCCTTCCCCATATAGTCAGTCTCCTCTTGACAGATATTTGCAATGGCGACCGAAAATGCTTCCTCGATGTCAGCCACATTAAATACAGGCATGTTCTTCGTCTTAAATGCACGACGATCTACATTGTCGTCGTACAGCTCCGGTTTTCCATAAATGCACTCGAGAAATAAATTAAAAATGACCGCCCCCTGATTCTCGACTTCCTGCTCGAGTTGGCCAATTATATTTGATTGCATACTCTCGAGGTAGCCGCCAATGTCGACGGCTGCCCTCGAGGTATTCTCCGAGACGTATGCTCTCATAATGCCGTTGAATGCGCTTTCCACCTCCACGAACCCATGCGAGTCGCCCACGCCATCCCCAGTGGAGTGAAGCCTCATCGAGGGTTACCCTCGCTCGCAAGAGCCTGAATTGCATGGGAAGGCCCAGGCTGCGGGCCTCTCGACTCGTGCGCGCTTCACCGGCCGGGAGGTGGGGTTAGCAGCACCAGAGCACTTTGCACCATGGGCACGAAGGCGATCGGCTCTGGTAAACTGCCGGCCGCAGGTCCCACATTGTAATGGTTGAACTGTGGGATTCGCGCAACATGTGCGTTCATGGCCCCAGGCATCGCAAGGATGGCCGAAGCTAGCATTGCAGAATGCGCAGTTAGGCGAGGTAGCCTGCCTGATCACTCCTGTACAAACAGATCCATGCCCTACGAGATGTTCGGCACTTGCGAAGGAGCGTCCACACCGCTCGCACAAATATTGGGCCGGCTGCTGGAATGGATTGAGAGAGCAATTACGCTCGTGACGCAATCCATTCCGACTATCCATAAACACCCGGTCACAGAAACCACACTGTAGTGCGGGCCTACATATATTATGAGGGGGAGTTGGCAACACAGCAAAGGATGGACTCAATGCTGGTGACGACGAAGTGCTAGCTTCCATCTCTCTCTCTCAATACACTTAGGTGGTGGTGGTGGTGCCCGATGTCGGGTGATATCCTATGAAACAAACCCCACCCTGTTTCCAGGTTAGTTCATAAAAACTACGTGTGTGTACAAATGGCAACCATGCAAGTGACGTTAAACACAAAACAGCACGACTAGTACATGCATGCAACACTCTAGGTAAATTACAAATAAAACCAAAAGGTTTGTTTATATATTTATATATAGAGTGGGGAAACAAAAATGCAAGTGAGTTCGCCGGGTCTCGACCCCGGAGTCCTATGTTTAGGGGATGCGTTGAACAGGGGAGGGGGAGGGAAACAGTGAAATGGTAGGCACCCTTCTCCTCCCGAGTCTCGAACCTGGGGCCTTAACCTGCAGGAGACACACGCAGTATATGAGTTAAGTTCACAATTATCGTGCTGTAAGGTATACAGAATGCCTGGTAGGGACTGGTTCTGAAGTGGTCAGCCAGTCGCCCTTCACCGACTAAAGATCATGTAGTGGGAAAAAAACAGACTGCAGGGAGTGTTCATTACATCTAGTACCTCAGCCCAGCATGTGGCCCCCCTACGAAGAGAGAACTCCAATAACTAAATGCTCCTGAATAGAACACTCCATGATCGCGAGGGTTGCTGTTAAAACTACGAACAGAAAGTAGTTACTTGTACGACACACACACACAAGGGCGGCCGCATTGGCTGTCAAGTGATATGAACTCCTAATGAACAACAACCACCCACAGCACATGCGATAGATCGGTTACCTGATGTATGTCTACTTACCAATACACACGATGCGGAAGAACACTTACCCAGAATGGATGCTTGGTAGCGCGTGGCAACAGCAGATGGCTGAGTACCGTCGGGTGGTGCTGTGGATGCATCTAGTGGTACGCACAGAGCGCTGCAGCAGCCCAGATGCTGACTTGGAGTGTATATATAAATATACTATAAGCCAAGATGTTGCTGGTACGCAACTGGTACGTACGGTTCAGCAGCCTGGCAACAGGTGAAAGTGCAGTGCTCCGCGAGGCTGTATATATACCCCCCTAGCACAATGGGCTAGCACAGAGAAACTAGTCACAGCACGGAGAAACTCGTCAACCAGTTATGTCACTGGCGTTGTGCAGGCGGAGGATGCAGGTGTGGCTTGTTACACACAGAGTACTGTGGTACTTGCATGTATCATAACTTGTCCCTTAATGGTGTGTGTAGAACTTGTGCTTTCAATATACTAGCAAGTCGTGTGAGGTCTCCAAACAGATCATACATTTTCGCGACTTGCGCCTTGGTGATAGGCAAGCAGTTATGTTTCTGTGTAGTGCGTTTTGAGGTTACTGTAAAATAGCATGGTGTTTTAATTTTGTTATGATAGGTATTTCTCTACACTCAGCAATAAGAACACACAAGTTTCAGAACACATATATATATTGTCACATAAAAAGGTATACAGTGTGGTGTGATTACACCTTACAGGAAAGGCATTGTTTGTGGTTAAACACACACATCGTGTTTCAATTGTGCTTACGCATAAATACCACAAAAATAAGTAATTGTCAGTTGTTACACACATACAAAATCAAGTACAAAGAAATAGGTATTACAATTCCCTTTTTCATTTGCAAACAAAACAGTTTTATTAACCAACACACACATAGAGTCTCACAAGAAGTATGTACAATGCGCCTTCTGCCATTTGCATTGTGAACATAATCGTACATCAAGTACGAAGAATTATATATACACATTCAATACCTTGCATGCAAAACACAAGGCATGTTTTCAATTATGTGAACAATATAAGCAAAAAAGGTTGTTTGTTAAAAAATATTACAAATAACACTTTTGTGTAACCCCATCAGCGAGCACAACAGTAAGAATTATTACGAAAATATCCATAACTAAACAAATGAAAGCAAACATTGTCCCACTCGTACATCACGTATGATGAATTATATATATATATAAACATTCCATTACTTTTATGCCAAACACAAGGCACGTTTTCAATTACGCGAACACATCAAAACAGTAATGAGACCTATAAAATATACGCAAAACCTTTTTGTTAAAAAAAATTACAAATAAAACTTTTCTGTGTAACCCCATCTGCGAGCGCAACAGTAAGTAGTTCTAAGAGAATCTCCATAACTATACAATTAAAAGCAAAGATTGTCACACAGTTAAGATTAACAACATTTTTCGTGTAATAACATGTTAAAGACATTAAAAATAAAACCTTTGAGCACTACACCTTGCAAGTAGCGCATTGAAGAGCTGTATCAGTACGGTTTTCTGCTCTGCAACAGTTAAATGTCTCATGTCACGTAGTGAAGAATTCCCACAACTCAGGCAGGCGGTGGCGACAGCAGCCGTCTTCCTCTTATGGTCAGGGCGTGGCGCACGCTGTCGAGGGCCCGTAACTGNATTCCCACAACTCAGGCAGGCGGTGGCGACAGCAGCCGTCTTCCTCTTATGGTCAGGGCGTGGCGCACGCTGTCGAGGGCCCGTAACGGTAGCAATCGTCTTCATATGTTTGGAGGCAGCAGTGGGTGGCCGGACAGCGTCACCGGTGATGTCAATCACGATGGCAGAACCCTTCTGCCTACGTTTGGAGGCGATGGGGGTGGCAGGAGGCAGCAGCTGAGTGGCAACCTCCATCACGGCAGCAGGAACAGGCGTCTCTGGCATCGGTAAATAGTCGGGAAGGTGAACTCGAATCGCATCGTTTAGCACAGCGTGCATAATCACTTCGTCCGCACCACAAGGCAAGGGGGTGAGACAAGCGTATAACACTTGATGTGTAGAGGGGTTATGTTTGCAGTCGATCATCTGCTGACATGTCTCGTATGAAACAGGCGTGTGGGCAAACAGCCAATGTGCTATGCCATCACACTGTTCACTATACAAGCATGCATCTGGAGTGGTGTCAGCTGGATCTCCTGCGGCTGCAAGTTCATAGGTGATGGCGGCATCCCCAGGCGTCACACTACTGTAGGTGGTCTCTGGACGGAACGGTACATTCATCTCGAGCACACTAAAGTCGACTGGTAGGTAAACAGTGTGTTTATATAGCATCTACACAGAGTCGAACGAGCTTTGACCAATAGCAGGAGAAGGCATGCAAGTAGATCATACACAGCCTGGCAGCAGCATTTACACTTGCTGCGACAAATCAGTTCACCCTCGACCGATGCCATGCCACCTTCACTCTTCATTACATAGTAATAAAACAGCTGTTGGTGTTGTTTAGGCATTACTTATATATGGCCTCCCAAACACACACGNTCTTCATTACATAGTAATAAAACAGCTGTTGGTGTTGTTTAGGCATTACTTATATATGGCCTCCCAAACACACACGTACATGAAGCAAGTGAAGCACGTGTTATTTCAATTGAAGACACAACATACCTTAGCAGTGCATGGTAGAGTCAATTTACTACCACAGTCTACCAGCGTGGTCGTATGTATGTGCCCTGTACACTCTTCGGACCAGCAGTAGGTAGAGCTGGTATTGACATCGCGCAGGACATAGATAAATTTCTTGCTCCCATGGAGGCGTTCATAACGTAGTTCGGTAATATCTTCAATTTCGGCACGTGTTGCTAGTATACGGCCATTTTCAGGAAGCTCGCTGTTTGGCCGGAGATTGAAGACGTCACACTGTTCGCACTTGTAGCAGGGCAGGATGTCCCAGTGGAAGTTGTACCAGGTGTCGTGATATCCCCGCAAATGATTGTCACCATCACAGATCTGCACTTGCTCATGTCCCAGCTCAGGTTTAAACATTACTCTTCTGTAACCAATAAAGAAACTCGAGTACAAGTTCACATCTTCCGGCAGAAACATCACACAGTCACGTACGTTAAATGTATTGCACATGACGGACGATAGTTCTCTTCTGAATGATACACAAATGTCTACTGCGGCAGGTTCAAACACTTGTCCCTTCTTATATGGTAGCCAGGTACGCCTCACAAGTTAACGGAGAACACATAGTCGTCCAAGTAATTTTACCTCTTTTCATGCAGGTCGTATGTCTGTCGCCGGTACAGTACTCTGTCCAGCGGGAAATTACACTGGCAGTGGCAGCATCGCAAAGTTCATATGCTATTGCACGAGTAAACCAAACCTGGCGTATTTAATCGGTGCCTGCTTGCATTAACAGAGTACTGAGTGAGCACGGCAGCGTAATTCCGGGCCTTAGGTGATTACAGCACATGACGTTACATTACACGGTACCGAGAGAATACTATCTTCATTGGTACGACACGCCCAGTGTTCGAGTCTGGTACAGCATTCTACCTGGGCAGGCTGACCGGGAGATTTGAAGTGAACTCTCCTGTAGCCAACAGTGACTTCGCCCTCGTACGTGACTAGCGGGTTGAATGTTGCTTGCATGGTTGCAGACAGACGTCCACGAACTAAGTGCAGTGACGCCGGGTTGACCACCATATGAAATATGGTGGTCAACCCGGTAGTTGTGGTGGTGGTGGTGGTGGTGGGTTATGTACATGACAGTAACAATATTTATATGTGCTAGGAGCAGCTTTATGAAAATTCTATGGCATGCATAGACCGTCCATGGTCAATGGGCTTAATGCTCGCGTAGCTAAACCGGACTGTGGGCGTATTTAGCTTGACCATATCGGCGTCGGTGATTAGTTGTACGTACCGAGTTGGCAGCCGGATGCGGAATTCCTCGTCTAACATGCATGTGACACACTTGCCATATGCAGTCTCGGTCCTCCGGAAATCGGAGGCTAAGTACCGCTTTCCTATGACCAGGTCTGACAGCGCCATGTACTGCCCCATCCCGTTAAGCTTGGCGAGGAGTCCTTCCATTGCTGCTGCTGCTGCTACTGCTGCTGCCGTTGTAGATATTGGACTAGTACTATAGTTACCCTCATCGCAGGCTGGCCTATTTATATTGGTCCAGGCGGTGTTTTTTTGACAATAAGTTGACCCTCGCAGCAAGTTTCCCCCTTCCAACGCCTTAACAGCAGAGCATTCAGGCATGGACACGTGCATCCGAGCCTGCAAGCGGTGCACACATAGAGAATTTTTTTTGTATATCGTTCTCGCAACCTTCGAAACGAAGGGCAGTCAGCCTCCTCCATCACAGATTTTTCGGTTCGTGTCGCAATAGGTGCTTAAATGATGCTTCTGCTCTGGCCCAGCCACGAAGACAGTCTCGCTCCCATTTAATAATGTGCTAAGTACATCGCGCACTTTATCGTATTCTACATCACCCACACTACAATTGATACCGTGATAGTATTGTTCCAGCCATATATGTGTTACTTTGCTTTTAACGTCTAGCTCATGCCATGGAAATAGCGGTAAGAACGTGCATGATTCTATGTGCCCATTGACATATGCCACACAGATGCATTTTATAATGAACCCTCGCTGCAATACAAGGCCCTGAAAGTTCATGTACATTCTGCTGGTCGGAAAATGACTGAAGTATAGTCGCCACTTACGTCAGTACTTTAATTATCCTGTCTGGTACATTGTATTTTACGAGTCTCTCGTGAAGTATTAACGCATTGGCCTGGGTAGAGGGCGGAAAATTCACCGCGGTGGATATTTCAATCCTACAGTCTACAACGCCCGATTTAATTCTATCGTCCTGTTTACTAACATCAAATACCAGTAGGGGCGACGTGTTCATAAAGGTGTTCGGTTCGAGTGTGGGGGCCTGCGTTTGTCCGTAGTACGACCTCTGGAAGTCCGCGCACATTTGATAAGGGACCGTATATGCACCATTTGTAAAATCAATGTTCAAATCACCGTACGGTTAAGCCTCGGAGTTTAAAAAAAAATTTATGTTCTTAATATTTACGTGATAAAATTTCGAGCAGTCTGTATTGAGGGAATTTCGCATGCCTGTCTGAAATGCAACATATATATATATATATCGGTTTTTTACTCGTGAAACTAGTTTTAATGTTCCAATTGACGCTCGTGGAGGCAGTAATTAATACTCGGGTACGTCTCTAAACTCCATATACGAAACCCAATATATACGTTCCTTTCTTTTTCCGCATATTTCGTTAATTTTGCGCGTTCAGACATGTTGACCTGCACATGCGGCAATAACCTATCAATCGTGCGTATTGCCAGTGTCGCGGCTTCTGCGCCCGTGCCTGGAGCGCGTTCGCATGCGTGTTTGAAATGTGAATAACTAACTCTTGCTTGGAATTAATAATCACATGCTTGTAAACTTCCGCGAACCCTACAGCATAGCTAGTGGAATACAAACTTCGAATTTCCCGTTCGCATATACAGGAACCTTAAACTCTTCGTCAATGCTCCAGTCTGCCATTTTGGCGGTGGGCAATTAGTTATGCGTTAATGACAGATAGTTCTTTATGGTGGCCATGATTCTAACATCTCGCGTGACATCGACCTCACACCCGTTCAGTTCATACGCAATTCTACTTATAATGTGAAGTATACCGTTTCTAATGATTTTAGTCATTACGGGAAGCGCGTTGCCTGGCTTTGTCAGTGTTCCACGGAAGCGCAAATATGAGTCACACGGTGCTGTGTATATATCTTGGTTTTGCACCGGGATTCGGACTTCGGACGAAGGCACGTAGGGTCTCGGAAGATAGGGTGAATAAGTGTGGATTTCAGTCTTGGCGATCGCGTCTTCGAACACTGCTGCTCCACAACGTTTAATATTTACATATCCATGCTTGATCGTCAGGCCCAATCTTCTAAGGAAACGCACATTTCCAGGTGTTAGCGCTCTGCGTGCTCGACTCGTACCGACTTAAACTTTGGTACCATAGGCGACTTTTATTGCATTCGCACGCTTAATTTTCAGGCCCATCTTTACTTAAATGCAGGTGGACCGTTATCTCCTCGCCTCGAAAATTAATCAATCGACTGCCTTGGTTCACAACAGACACTACGGCCTCCTGTACGTGCGACATAACTACCGGAACATAAATGGGTGTTTTCGGTACATTTACGAGCTTAAATCCTGGTGGCACCATCGCCGAAAATACATGCAATGTCTGGTTGGGCTTGCTGTTGAGATACGACTCGTTAACCAAATTGCATTTTATTGTTATTACATTTACAGGGAATATTTGTACCGGCAGTGTTGACGCATGTGTTTTATTAGCCTCGTATGTAACGTTCTCGAATCCTAGCATGGCAGCGAGAGTATCACCGCCCGAGAAGTCTACCTGTGCACTACACTTCATCTCGCTGTGCAAAGTGTTCGCATTACCACGAAGAACTAATGTGGTGTCCTGTCCCAGCTCACAGGTAAGATATTCGCCTATGTCTTCGATTTCATAAGACCCTGTGGGAATACACACCTCCCCTCTCTTCCCACCCCCTTAACGTAACAGAACATACAATTTCGGTCATCTATGTTCGGTACCGAGAAGTACGTTTGAAAATCAATCACCGCCACGGACCATACCCCCTTCAGGGAGAGTGGTGGGAACTGCACGGAACACAATTCCGAACTGTTTCCCGACAAGATCAAGGTAATGGACATGACAGAGGTCTGCAACTAGAGCCTACTCGTTAAGTATCTATCTGGAAAGGAAGCACAGACAAAGGTATCCGCAGTTCCATGCTCAGGGCTTTTGCTCTGCTCCGTGATTATAGTATATTCGCGCTCCTCTGAAATACGTTTTCAGTTCTGGCGGGGTCCTTAAATTTCCAAAACGGTCAAAGTAGTGGACCGTATCGCCATTCTTTTTATATGCAGTCCGATGAGTTCCCGGGCCTGTGCTACTGTCGAGGTTTACTATGCTGCACTCTAACCGACGTGCTCGACGGGGTAGTCGATCTCGCATGAACACTCCCCGGAAATTCCTTAATTTTAATTTTCGTGCATAATTAAGTATTTCAAAGTTGGTTAGTGGGTTGGCTGGCAGCCCCCTTAAGATCGCCTCGTTCTTTTGCGTTGTTGATTTCTCTTTCTGCCTCCTCCCCCCACCACTTGTTTGTAGGGACGCAGGTACAGCCTGCGACCGTTTTTTGCAAGCATCTCCATTCGTCTATTGTGTCTCAAAGTCTTCGTCAAGCATTTGTTTTCATCTTTGGCCATATTAACAGTGCTGGCACCTCCAATCAAACTTCCTAGTACTCCAAGAGCCAGCAAGATGAACGGTAGAATTCCGCCTCGTTTCACTGCTACCCTACACAGTTTCCTGCCGGGCGTAACTTTTTTGTCCTTCCAAATTTCAATTCCATGCCGCGTTTCACCTTAGTCTTCATAATTNCGCTGCTATGCGTTCCCCGAGCTTGGCCTGTGACGACCCTTTTATTGACTTTGCTTTATCTGCAAGAATCGTATCGGCTATGTGTCTATCCGCTAACTTAGTACTTGTTGCGTACACATTGTCGTGTTCTTTGCACGCTGTGTCTAACATGTTAATGTGTACGTCGCCACGCTGTAATCTTCTCTCCAGCCGAGTGCCAGGGCCACAATACTTATAAACGGGAAGGTGCGCTTCAAAGGGCAAATTGATTATTAAAGTATTTACCAGTCCACCTCCTTGCTTGGCGATATTGCCCCTACGATTCATACCTATAAACTGACTGTTAAATTGTATTGTGTTACTGCTTTATACACTTTGTGTTAGGAGCTGGCTATGATCCTGGACACCCCACATGTGTGTACGTTATTTCGGAAGAAACTTCAAACATTTTTCCGCGCTGCGCCTCGAAAGGCTGGTGTGTGTGTCTCCACACGTGGCGCCGCCGGTGAGTTCGTCTGGGCAAGCGACCGCAGCTCGGATATTACGTAAATGCTCCCCCCTCCGCCCGGGAATGTCGGTGTGTGTGTCTTGGCATGTATCGGTGACGACAGGTGGGCCCTGCAGCGACTGACCGCAGCAGGGGTCTTGTGTAACGTAACCCACTCCGCCTGGGAAGGCTGGCTGGTGTTTCGGCGACGACCTGGTCGTCCTGCGGCAGACCGCAGCCTCCGGTCTTGCATAACAGCCCCACGCTCTGCCCTTCATGCTAAGAGCAGCACGTGTTGCAGCCTCTTGCTTCCACCCACTCGACCGAGAGACATCCTGTGTGTGAAGTCAGAAACGTACTTTATATTTTATTCAGATCTGATTTTAATATCCAGCTGTTATATCTGGAGTCGAAGTCTAGCCATTTGACGTATACGAGCTGCCCTGGCCGTTTCAATATCCGCTCAACCAAGTACATGTTTGGGAATTTTATTTTTATTAGCTCCTCGCTATAGAATTGACATTTCAAACGCTCTCCATTTAGGTCTTCCAACACGAAGGTCTGGGGTTCGTTATGTCGAATAGTGCTAATTCTGTATATTTCTAATGACCTGTTGGGTGTGTAAGATTTCGCAAATGGGGGTTTAATTCGGGAAATGCGGACATAGTCTGCCACCTTTACCTTCGCCTTCCGCCTATCCACTATCTCATCGAATTTTAAAGACAGTCTCCAGCAAAAAATCGTCTTTAACGTCCACTGGTCGCATATAAATGGTCCTGTGTTTTCTAGCATTGTATTTGGTAATTAGGCGAGGTAACATATTCAGCCACGCATACTTTCCTCGCGCTGAGAATTCACACCACATATCTGCTTTTAATGTTCGATTGAATCTCTCAATAATAGAAGCCTTTTATTCACCATGGGTGCTGTAGTGGTTAATTTTGTTCCCATCCATGAGTGAATGGAAAGCTTAATTGTAAAATTCCCTACCTAAATCAGTCTGCATATTCTTAGGCGGTCCCTTATCGTTTAAGGCCGTTTTGATAGCGTCGGCAACGTCCACCCTGCTTTTTCTGCGAACTGGGATGGCCCATGCGTATTTGTTGAAACAATTAATTACGGTTAGCATGTATCTATACCCTTTATTCACTTCAGCATACAGGATCATTTCCACCAGGTCGGCTTGATACAAATTGTCGAGTCCAGACATGAGCACCTTCCTTCTGCGGAAATTTCTTCTTGCTGGCCTATGAATCTCGGCTGCGATCGCCGCACGTGACATGTTCAGTAGACGTAGCCGCATTCCCGAAGTTCCTCTACGATATTTACAACCTCGTTAGTGTGTGACTGATTACCGACTTGTTGAGATGCTACGAGTAGTCGAAGTCGGGATACGAGCTCATTGACATTGTCCCAGTACACATACTCGGGCTGGCTACCTCCGTCAAGCTTCGAAGTCAGTCCCGAACCACTGACTAGGCCTACATCGTGAAACAACTCGGCAATAATATCGAATTTCGGGTGGACCTCGTCCTTATATGTATTGGCAGTTACGTCATTATCGGTTAAATGCGCGCTCGTGAGTTTAAGTAATTATTGGTATTGGTGTAGAGCTTCTTGTGAAAACTCGCCAGGTCATCGTTTGAATAACAGCTCGTAGAGGCCTCGCGCTGTGCGTATGGTTTCATTGTCAATCTGTATGTAATCGTTGGGTAGAAAATAAATATGCTTGTTCCCGATGTACCATTTTTTTGTTCTGCCTATATACACCGTAAATCACATCGTTAAAGCGAGTCGTATAGGAAGTGAGATAATTACGAACAGTGTCCGGGCGGGAACCTACCTTTTTCTTACGTTTCAATTCAGCCAACGATACATTGTCATCATCATCTTCGCCATCGCCCTCCAGAAGTGGCTTTAGTTCGATGTCCGGGTCGGTCTTCACACTACTGACAGGGGGAACCGGTTGCTCATTTAAGGTATTCAGCCGGGATGTGATAGGGTGGAAGGTTTCTTCCAATACTGCGTCGCGCTCCATACGAGCGCATTTGGCCTGTAGTTACTTCTTGTAAATGTTTGCAATGACGCGGAATAAATCCTTGACAGCGGCAGACATTATACTGAAATTTATAGTGACTTGTTCGTACTATATATATATGTATTTGTTAGACAATAGCTCTACGCACAATCAAATTGACTATTTTAACTTCGAATGTATTAAGTTTCTGAAGCACTGCGGTATGCACATGCTCGCAAAGCGTCCATTTTCCATTGTCCATGCGCATATCGTTTAAGTTACGAACAATCCTGTGGTGGATAAGTTCCTCTAGATCTGCAAGTCCCATACTCACTGTTTGATTTCGGATGTCGAGTTCTTCGAGCAGATTTGTACTAAGTTTATTCGTCATCCCTTCCAATATCTTGGTGAGATTCCTCTCTAAGCTGTGTACATAATGTGGTTAGCATAGTCAAACCTGCGCCTGATGCATTAAGGTGTTCGTCTAGTTTCGCGGATAGGATTGTAAACCTCTTAATGTCGAAAAGCTTGAGCTGTGTCTCGACTGCTGTGAGCTTGGCATCTACACCACTCAGTTTGTCAGCGCTCTCTGTCGCTATACGCATATTATCTCTCAATGTTGCAGCAAGGGTCGTAAGGGACCTGTAGTCGACGTGGTCGCCTAAATCTACCAGTTGTGCTTCTACGGCAGGCAGCTTGCTCGCCACTACACTTTTCATGTTATTGGTTAAAGTCTGAAAATGTTTTGTAGTGGTGAGGGACATTGTACTGATTGCACCAAGGTTCGCATCTAACTTCTTACTTATTGCTTCCAGCACGGTCATGTAATTAAGGTGACTGCCTAGTTTCACGGCAAGAACTCTCACTCGCTCGCCTATGTCATCCGCAGCTTTGTCATTAAGAAGACTGTCTAGTTTCGTGGTGAGACTGCTAACTTGATCGCCTACATCGTTAAATTTCTTCTCCATAGCTGCGAACACACCGCCCCAACGTGCTGAGTTTCTCTACATCACCGGATACGTTGCTCAGCTGGGCGTCCAGCTTGTTGTACAGTACGTTCGTGTTGACGAACAGACGACCTTCCATGGCGATGAGATTTGATTCCAGCTTCGGGGGTACCACGCACTCGGTCTTTACATTAAAGTGCCCATCCAGCAACGCAGTGAGGACTGCTAGAACTCTCACACTCCCTTGCTCTCCCATGCCAGTGATTTTCTTCTCCACGGCCGATATCCTAGCCCCTAACATGTTCAGTTTATGTACGTCATCGGATAGTTTGTGCAGCTGGGCCTCCATATTGGTAGAAAGTATGTTTGTGGTGCCGGCCAGCCTACCTTCCATGACATCGGGCGCGTCCCCGGTTGTGACGGTGGCCAGGTGGGATACCTTATCGATTAACATGCCATGCCTCAAATCCAGGTTCGTAGTAAGTATATTGGTATCGAAGAGGCAACCTTCCACCATGGCGAGCTTCCCTCCTACCGCAGCCAGTTGCTTAATGTCATTAGCCAATGGGCGTAATTCGCTTGACACTGTCGTATGCACACTGCTGGCTATTCGCTCTCCCACACTGCTCAGAGCTGTCTCTAAGGCCGTGATTCGCGCCATACCCGACAATAATGTGCGCAAATGTGTCTCAATACTGGTTTCCATTGTCGCCACCACCCGCATTCGAGCCATACCTGCAATTACTGTGCGCAACTGCGTCTCGATACTGGTTTGAAGTGTCGCCACTGGCCACAACACCTCCGAGGTATCGCTGCGGACAAAGGATACGTTCGCGGCATCGCTGTCGTGTTTCGCACCGCCTAAATTCTTTGCTCGTTTTCCCCCGAAACTAAAGTTCCCGTCATTAGTAGATATAATACAGCTTTCCGGCGTCCGCTTCAGACCGCTATGGCCGAACTTGGATACTGAGTAGCTCATACTTCACTGATGCACTATAATGAACTGATCGAAACCAGTATGGTACCGTCCCTTTTCAAGTGGAAAATCTTTTGCTATAACTAGAAACCCATGAGGTTCGCGCCAGCAACATGCACACAGGTCTTTAAATTTGTCGAATGTAATGTCAGTGTTAACATGGTCCGAGTAGATGTGGTGTAAATTCAGGTCGTCCATGCGAAATAGGACTAGGAAATTTGCATTGTCACATAGAAGCTGTTTAGGCATTCGTGAATACATTTGGAATAGGTAAATAGAATTAACTGCTACATGATGTCCCATTCTGAAATACTACTGCATGGTCGCCTGTTTCTCACACGCTATATCGTCGAAAATAAACACGGAGTTCGGTAAAGCCTCGTTTGGCTGCACGACTGTGTCGTCACTAAATGGAAAGTAACGGAGGCCTGCAACTGCTTGTAGTATTTGTGCTAGTCGTAAGTACTTTGGCTGATGAATGGATTTCGAGTATAGGTACATGTTTTCGAACCGCAGACCATTGGGTTCTTCTAGAAGACTAATGAGGATGCAAGTTTTCCCGCAGTTGCTCTGTCCCGCTATGATTCCTCGTACAGTGTCCGGTAATAACTTTCCATGCCGTAATTTAAAAATGTTAGTTTCATCTTCGTCGACATCACTGATGCGGACAGGAAGTGTGATTGTCTGCGGCACGATCTCCATCGAACTGATATGCAAATCGGTTAATCGGTAATATTTATGTGAGTATTTTTGTCCCTGGGTGATCTCTGTTATGTACAGTGTGTGTGCGTCTGACGCGGCCTGCCACTTCGCTCTTGGACGCGGCGTGATCGCACATGTATGTTAGTATGCTGCTGTTGGGAGGGGGGAGGGTGTGTGTGTGATTGTAGGACTTATTTATATATATTTATTTTTTTGTCTCTCTCTCTCTCGACGGGCGGGGGCCGGGGCCTGGGATGGGAGGGGGGTTAACACACATGCAATGCTCTAGCACATTTTTTTTCATGGCTGGCGTGTCTCTTGGGAGCCGCTGCGTTCTATCCACTGCATCACTCCCTGAGAATGCAGGAGCATGATGTTTTAACATCCACTCTATCCACTGCACTACTGCGGCCCCCATTGAAATTGATTGCTTGGCACCTCTGTTGGGAGCCACCATAGTCGATGCGTGAATGCAGGAGCGTGAAGTTGTGCTCTACCCATTACATCACCGCAGCACCCTTCCATTGGAATGCATGAGCGTGAAGTACCGAAGCTATGTCCTGGCTGGCACCTCTATTGGGAGCCGCCATAGTCGGTGCGTGAATGGAAGAGCATGAAATTGCAATCTACCCATTACATCACCATGGCACCCTTCCTTTGGAATGCATGAGCGTGAAGTCCCAAAGCTCTCTGTTGGGAGCCGTCATCGTCGGTGCGTGAATGCAAGAGCGTAAAGTTGCGCTCTACCCATTGCATCACCGCGACCCCCCCCCCTTGAATGCCAGAGCATAACATAACCATTGGGTGGCATCTTCGGGAGCCACAACCAACATGGCCGACCCTTGGCATCGACTTAGGGAGCCTCCATGAACAAACATGGCCGCCAGGGAATGAGCGAGAAAAAATAATTTTTTGGATGTTTTGAAAAGTTAAATTAATATTTTTAAATATTGAATCAATATTTCGAAATATTTAATCAAACTTTTTANGGGTGGCGTCTTCGGGAGCCACAACCAACATGGCCGACCCTTGGCATCGACTTAGGGAGCCTCCATTAACAAACATGGCCACCAGGGAATGAGCGAGAAAAAATAATTTTTTGGATGTTTTGAAAAGTTAAATTAATATTTTTAAATATTAAATCAATATTTCGAAATATTTAATCAAACTTTTCAAAATATTAATTTTGATAAATAAATTTTTGAAAATTAATTTAGTAAAAAAATTATGTGTTTAAAATTAATTTTTAGAAAAAATTTGCCATTTTTTTGCACATTTTGGCAAATTTTGGCACTGGCTGCCAAGATGGCCGCCTCCGAATGGCACTGGCTGCCAATATGGCCGCCCCGAAGCAGAATGCAAATGCATGAGGTTTGTCATTTCCTTACCAAGCTTCGGTGTCCCTGTGTCCCTGTCATGACGCTGTGTTCGAATGCCCATTATGACACTACTGTCGTACATGTAAAACATTACATACGTCAAGTTATTCGATATCAGATACGAAATCACAGCAAATAACTTATTCGCAGTATTTCAACACAGAAGTTTCCAACACTAGATATTTACACATTAACTACTCATTGTATTTTGTCCTAAAGCAGATATCTGTGAGAATGGGAGCCATAAAGGCACCAGCAATGGCCCATCGATGTAATATTTCACAGCCATCAAATGACTTACAGATGGCCAACAAAGCTTTCACCGGCAGTATTCATAGGTTATGTGCGGCCAGTGCTGGAATACATATTGTTAGTCATTTTTGGACCATTAGAGGTTCGCCTACTCTCAAAAATCAGTTTCATTTACATCAACACTCAATCAGTGTGCCATAAATGGTATGCGAAATATCCTATTTCCAGCAGTTAACCATAACAGGGCCAGTTGTGTAGACCCATAAGTTTTCTGGGCAAGCAGTAATCCAGCAATGCCATGAGTAAAACTGCACACGGACGACTGTGTCTTGCTACATGGGTAAGTATTACTCTGTAACCTAATGAAGAGTTTCACATTTTTATGTTGTTGGCAAGTTTATCACCCATGGCTGCTAAATGAATTGTGAATATTTTATTTAGTGTCCTTGTATTCTTTTTGTGACATACAAATTGTATGTCAGTTGTTAATGTGTCTAACATTTTTTATTCACAAGTCGCCTATATTTTGAAATATGTACCTTTAACACATTTCACTACACACTACATTTGCTATATACTACATGGTACACGCACACCTGGCTGTGTGACACCAACATAACAGAACTGCTCGCCACCCTCCGAGGTTGCTGTATTGGCTACAAAAATCTGCCCTCTTCCTCCATTTATCTCAGCTGTCACATTAATGGTAAAGGAACCACACTCTTCACCTGTCTCACTATGCTTGATACTCAGTTGCTGAAGAAATTCCTGCCATTCCTTTTTCAATGCCCACACTTCCCATTTTATTTCATTCTCAACACTGGCCTTTCATTTATACTGTCCATACTTAATTTACACTGTTCATTCTTTCAACTACACTGACAATTTTCTAGTCCACACAGTCTACTCTAACATTCATTCACTCACTAATGCCTTTTATCTTCATATCGACATTTTTATTTGCTGTCTACATTTTAATTTACTGTATCTATAACCCTAGCTACATTTTCATACACTGCATATTTTTTTCTTTTATACTAAATCACTTACATTAGTTATTTGGCTATTCACATTCTCGTTAAAACTATGTATATTTTATTTTACATTATTTATTTGACTAATTATCTATTTTTTCAAGTTATTTACACTTGCGCTCACACTAATAATTTGGCTACCTAGCCCCTCAATTAATACTCGTAGTGCTTCCAGGTCTGCAGACATTTTCTTCGTTAACATTCATTGCGATGCTTGCACAAAAGTCTTCATTTAGAGACCTGCATCTATTATAATTAATTTTTTTAGTCTCACTTAATATTAGCCTATTGCCTAACATTATTAACAAGTAAATTACTCTGTTCCACTTCTGACACCAGTTTAACAAGTCGCCAGGGCCATATCCGAGTTCGTGAGGAATGGAGGTCTTAAAGCAAAAAAAATTTAATTTGATAATTTATTTAAATGCTATAATACACATACTTATTAGTTATAACATTAAACTATCTATCTCTACTATTAAAAGTTATTATTCTCATTGAGCACAATATTTAATGCCAATCTTTATTCTAATTAAATTTCCTATCACTGTCTTGATACTAGTTACAGTCACTAAATCCACACATATTTTCACACATGTAAGCTCAAATGTCTAATTGCCATCATGTCCCACTTTCCCACATTACAGCCAGTTACTCTCTCAATTTTCTCCCGATGCTTGCAGACTACATTTGCTGGTCACTGCATCGTCGCTCGATATTCCAAATTAATACCACAAAATTGGTGCGACTGGCTGTACAGTACTCCAGACTCTCGACATAGAAACCTGCTGCAGCTCATGCAGGATTAGTTAAGACTGAGTGTGTTAATTTAGGGAGGCTATCCCTTACGATACATAGAGCAAATATTTGTATGGGAGAGCTTATAACGTAATGTGAAACAACTGGCATTTTTGTAGCCATACATTATGTCTACGTACTGTGTTTCAAGGACACGCCCCTAATGGTTTGTAAATGACATACAACTATGCCTATAAAA
The DNA here is from genome assembly GCA_002778355.1 of Clitarchus hookeri. Taxonomy (NCBI): domain Eukaryota; kingdom Metazoa; phylum Arthropoda; class Insecta; order Phasmatodea; family Phasmatidae; genus Clitarchus; species Clitarchus hookeri. The sequence continues at coordinate 516,740 of NQII01000142.1, forward strand.
TTTTACAGGTCATAATATGTCAAACTTTTGTTGTTGGGGTTGTAAGTGATGTTTATACACCAGAGTGTATGAGCTTAACCCAAATGGTTAAAAAATTATGACCAAGTATACTTATAAAAGGTCGTAATACTTAATATGTTGTGCATACATACAATCTCAGGAACAAAAATTATGTTAAAATCAGAGACCTTATGTGAATGGTTCGAAAATTATAGTTAACTCTGCTTATAAAAGGCTACAGGACTAATCACTTCAAATTTTATACTCGTGATCTTAAATTATATTAGTGTGCTGAATTTCAAGGCTCTAGCTCAAACGTTGTTGTTATTTCGGCAGCCATCTTTGTTTCCGATGTCCACTGCTAGGGTGTTTATTAATTTTTTCCACCCTGAATTTAATGTCGAAGTGTTATTTGCCATATGTGTGCATATAATCATGTGTATTTTAATGCAAGTGAAAAAATTCTTTGCAGTGGAGGAACCACGAACTTCCGAACCTTGGGTTGCTAGACATGTGCCTTAGCCGAATAAGCTATCGAGACATATGATAGTCTAAATTTATAATATCGGTCGAATTAATTTTTTTTAATTAACTACCTATTTAATAAATATTTCCAAAGCATAGTATTAAAAATTGGATTTTTTATTTGGTTTTTTGGTATTGAGCAGTATGTTTTACTGATAATTAAAAATTATACTTTCTAAAATCTAAAGATTTTTGTTTTTTAAATAAAAATATCGATTAAATAAGATTTTAAAAGCATAGTATTAAAAATTGAATATTTAATTGGGATACAATTTATTGTTAGTTTGATTTTACCAGTAATTATAAAACAAATGTCTAACATTAAACTATGTTTTATATTTTTTTTTAAAATATCGATTTAATAAATGGTTACAACCATAGTAGTCAAAAAATTATAACTTTACTTTATCATATACCTTATTACAATGACTGTTATTACTAATTACGTAGAACTTAAGAAATTAAATACACTAATCTCAGGAACACGGACAAGAAATACACAAGTAAATTAGTTCAGTCATGCAAATAACACAATATCTGTAAAAAAAAAAAAGAAAATTACATTTATTAAATATGAATAAAAAATATTTCAAGGGAATGTTTTAGCCTTCCGGAAAACTAAACTTTTTGAAGCATTTTTAAAATACTATATCATTTTTCCAAGTTATTACTGAATATGTCATTCAAACAAATAATATGCTAACTTATTTGCAATTCGAATTTTGAATGATAGTTAGTTTTTCTTATAGGTGAAAATTTGTTTCCAATTTTAAACATTTCCTCCTTCAAATACCATATACTTTCATCAAGAATGGTTCAAGGAGAGCCTAGAGTTAAGGCGGGAGAGGTCATACAGATAAAAACCTGTATATACAAAGCTATGGCGTAGCAAAAGGGTTAAAAAAAAAAAGGGGGGCGATCATAGGGATACACATACTCCCGAAGTTCAGGATAATTTGAGGATATCTTAGAATATTTGGCCAAAACTGTTTCACTCATTGGCTTGGCGAGGGAGAAGGGGAAGGGGGCAGAGCCCCCCCC